>PYHX02000467.1:110345800-110621712 GCA_004302925.2 Cochliomyia hominivorax | reverse complement strand
AAAAATTGAATTTATCTTATAAATTGTTTTAATAATTTTTATTTAAAATTTGTATTTTTTCTTTGGAAATTTCGTTTATCATAACAAATTCTATTTCTTCTTAAAATTTCTTTTTTTTTTTTTTCAAATAAAAATTACTTTTTGCAAAAAATTGCATTTTTTGCAATAAAAATTTAATTTTCAATAAAAATTGCATTTTTTTTACTAAAAATTTTATTTTTCACAAAAAAAAAAAAAAAAAAAAAAAATAAATAAATATTCAATTAAAAATATTTAATAAACTTTTAAGAAAATTTTCCCTTTTCACTTAAAATTCCATAGAAAAGTGAATTTTCCACAAGAAACAATTCTAGAGCGCTGAAGGTTTATTTGTCCTTCATTAACTGGAAAAATTGTGTTATCTTTATGTTATCAGACTCCATGTCATTGATCTATAACTTAAGTTTTCAGTAGAAAACTGTGGCTCTGCGATTCACAAGGAATCCGAAAAGATTTCGCAGAATTATGAATTTTTCGATATCGGTGTATAACTTAATAAAATATTCATGGGAATTTGATGGCTGTAAGTAAAATTGAAAGTGGGGAAGTAAGAAAAAGGAAGACAGAGCTAAATCGATTGAAAATATAGAGCCCTAAAGACTTTTTTTTATGGTTGAGTGTAAAAAGTCCTTAGAATACCCAGATTTAGATACATTAGATTAGAGTTATTTTCTCAGCAAATCAAGGGCTCTAGCAAAATATCTATATAGAGTTTAAAAAACAGGCTTAATTATTTATTTATTTAATAAAATTTTGAAATATTTACAATTCTCCAGATTATTTCCTTTAAGGATTTAGATATTTTTTTTATAAACTAAAAATAAATAACAATTAACAACGTTCAAACTTATTTACACAAATTGCCAACATTCTATAAATTGTTTGTTGGTTCTTTGAACATTTGAAAGTTTAATTAAATTATTAATTGAAACAAAGAACTAAATTATTATTAAAAAGAGAAAAAACTCAAGTTAAAATACAATTTGGAAATTTATAAAAGGGGGGGGGGGGCTTTAAAGGGCCCAGAATTTCAGAACAAAACATAACTCAACTCAAAGCATTAAAATAAATTTGAATTTAAAGAAAATTAAATTAAAACACATACACACAACCGAAATTATTAATAATATATTTTGTTTTTTAATTAAAATAAGCACTGGAGGTGCAATAATTAAAATTAAATTAAAAAAAAAAAATAATTTACTTGAAAATAAAAATTAACAAAAGAAACAAAATTGATTTTAAATATTGAAAAATTTTTCACAAAAAACGGGGGTTTAAATTGTTGTTGGGTAGTGGTAGTTGATTTTTTCAAAAAGGTTCAAAAAAAATTAAACAAATTAAACATTTATTTCGGTTAATTAACAGGTTAGTAGTTGTTGTTTTGTTAATTAGTTTTTTTAATATAAAACAATTGTTTGGTATTTAAAACATAAAAATTAACAAAAAATTCAGTTTTAATTTGTATTTTTATACCCTACACCATTGTGGTATTATGCGTTTGTGCTGATGTGTACAACAAAAAAGTAGTGTAGCAACTATTTTAAGTATATCATTCGTTTCAGTATCATTTTTTGAGTCGATTTAAAGATGTCCGCCCGTCAGACTGGTCATGTAAACGTTGTGAATACTCTACAGGTCACATCACGTAATCACACTTAATCATAAATCAGTAAAGCAAATTATACATAGTTGTCATTTACAATCAACACTGTGGTGTAGGGTATTATATAGTCGGGATTGACCGACTATGACATTTTTATTTGTTTTGGTTTTATATTAAACTTTTTTTGGCGGATTTACCTAAATCATCAAACTTGTTCCGGGGCTGAACTGCCACTGTTTTTATAGTTTTCATTTCAATTTTGTTTAATTCAGAAAAAATTTCAATTGAAATTTCAAGAAATTGTACAAGAAAAGAGTAGAATTAAATATTTTTTGTTCGTTTTTTTTCGATAAAGTGTTTTTTCATAAATTATGGTGATTTTTTGATTTTAGTTAATTTTCATTATTGTAATTATTTTTTGTACGTTGTAGGACATTTATAGTAGTAGTAGTAGAATAGTAGTATATGTAGTAGTAGATAACGTAGTTGTGATTTTTTTGTTGTTAAGAGGAGATAAGAGGAGGCCACGCCAACATGTTTAAATATGGTTTATTTTTGGTTTGTTTGTTTGTTTTAATATAAATAAGATAATAAAAATTTATAAAGAAATTGTTGTTTTAAAATTATTGTCATTAATACCTTAAAGCAAAACCTTATTTCAATAATAATTAATATAAATTTTTTCATTAATAAATCTTGTTTATATAATTTTCTTTTTTTGCTTAAATTACTTAAAAATTATTTTTTATATTTTTTTCAAAAGTTCTTAAAAATTAAAATAATTAATTTTTTTTTTATTTTTTCAAAAAATTAAAATTCTTTTTATGAAATATTTAAGAGAGTTAGAGTAATAATAACCAAAGAAAAATATTTGTTTCGAAATAAAAGTTTTAAATTTTAGAAAAATGTGTACTTACAGTTTTTACATTTGCATTTTTTAATTAAAGTCTCATCTTTAATGTCTTCGTGACAGGCTTTACAATAGAACCACGCTCTGAAAAAAATTAAAAGTATTAAAAAAATATTACAAAAATATATAAATTTTAATAGATTTTCAATTTATTAATTTCTTTAATTTTTTTCTAAATTTTAATTTTTCAAAAAAAAAGTAAATAAATAAAAAATTAAATTCTTTCATAAAAAATTGTATTTTTCTCTAAAAATTGCAAAGACTCTTTTAATATTATCATTTAATTTGAATTTTAAACCAAAACACTATATATTAATAATACGCAACATATTTTTGCCCAAATTTATTATCAACGCAAAAGATATTTAAGAGAAAATATTCACAGAGCACAGTTTAAGCACACAACATACATCTTCGCAAACAACCATATTTTTCTTGCATATCCAACTTTTATAGCAAAAGTTCGTAATTTCATGGTACAGCACATTTTTATGCAAACGACAGTATTTTCATTGCACAGCATACTTTTTTCAAACTACCGTATTTTTATTTATTTGCACTTCAATCTTTTTTTGATAACGACCGTGTTTTCTCAGCACAGTACATTTTTTTTGCATTTCATATTTTCATTGCACAGCACACTTTTTTGCAAACAACCGTATTTTTACTACACAGCACACTGTTTTGCAAACGTCCGTATTTTTAATTCACAGCACACTTTTTCGCAAACGACCGTATTTTTAATGTACAGCGCATTTTTTATAAACAACCATATTTTCACTACACAGCACACGTCAGTGTTTTTTTCACAGCACACTTTTTTTTGTAAACGTCCATACTTTTTCTGCACAGTACAGTTTGTTGCAAACAATCGTATTTTCCTTGCATAGCTCACATTGTATGTAATTTTTTGCGAACAACGGTATTTTTATTGCACAGAACACTTTCTTGCAAACGGACGTATTTTCTCTGCACTGAAAAATATTTTTCCAAACGTTCGTATTTTTTACTTGAGACTTTAAATATTTTTTCTATCGATTGATTTTGTGAAATCTATAATTCCTGGACAATTGAATTTTTTCATCAACATCTGGCAACTCTCTGCTTTAAGTTTACTCTTAGGGGATGAGTATAATTTTGAGATAATTTAATACAGTTAATTTAGACTTAAGGTAATGGTGCGAAAATCGGAATATGTTATGTTAACGGGTTATTAAATTCCAAATGATCGAGGTTCTACTGTACATTATATATTATATTGTGAAAATACATTTCTCAAAAAGCTACAATCTTTCTAGTTAGAACTTAGATCACGTAAAATCGAAGTTCCGCTATGTTTCAAATATTAAAAAGTGGATTTTTTTTTTTTTTTTTTAACAAAAAAAAAAAAAATAATAATAAAAAATAATTATTAGACTTCTCGATCCTACTTCGATACAGAAATGACATTTTGTATGGTGCATAATTTGCAACACTTACTAATTTGGACCTTTATATAGTAAAGTAAAATATCCGAATTTGAAAAATCGTTTTTTAATAAACTTTTTGGATTTTTTCTGAAAATTCGTTTTAATTGAATTTTCAAACAAAAAAAAGAGTAAAATTCAAATTCAAATATTTATGACATTTCGATTTTCGTTTGAAAACTAAAATTTGTAGTCAAAATTTGTTTTTTACTAATTTGAATATTAATCTAGCGATTTTTCTTTCTGAAATTAAATTTCTCTTAAAAATATAAAATTTTAAGTTAAAATTCGAATATTTAATTTAAATTAAAATTTTTGGTGAAAATTTAAATTTCACTCGAAATTTTGTATAATTATTTCGAAATTTTTAATAATGAAAATTTTATATTTTGAATGAAATTTTAAGTTTCAGTAAAAACATAAAGCTTTTATCTCTACTTATATTTATTATTAAATTTTCACATACTTGTTTTATTTAAATCAGGAGAATTTTTTATTATTATTATTTTTTTTAATAATACTCAAAAATGTTTGCTGGGCAATACCATTAAATATATGAAAATTTTGACATTTTAATTCCCTTTTCAAATCCTAATTACTTTATATAATTTATATCTATTTAAAATCTATCATATACACATACACATAAGTACATACCTTTTTACTTCATCTGCACTTTGTGCTATGAAAAATCCTTGTGTATTCGCTTGAATTTTAGCGCCTCTAGGATTTATTGAGATTTTACTATCAGCTCCATCTTCATTGCCCTTGATTTCGATTGCCAACAATAAAAGTTTTAATTTTGAAAAACATAATCTAAACAAAAAAAGTAACCATGAAAATGGAAAGAGAGCAAGAAAAACACACACAAATACAAATACACATTAATATTATTTTAAAAAGGATATAAAATATAATAAAATTTATATATAAAAAAATAAATAAATAAAAAACTAAGCTTAAATGTGTACTTATTAGATAAAGAGATAATGTATCTGAATAATGTAAATAAACTAGTTTTTTCTTTTTCTTTTTTTGTTGTTTTTTTGTATTTGAATAAAAAATACTTATGCACTTTAAAATATTCATACGTACATACATACTAAAACTAAATTTGCAATACGTTGCACAGACAAAAAATGATAAACATGCAACATGCCAAAAAAATATGTATATAAAAAATCTAATCTAAACACGGGGGGCAAATTAAACGATAATCATGTGTTCAGATGAAAGCCAAAAAAATATTTTAAATAAGTTACATAACTAAAAAAAAGTGTATATAGACAACATGCTGGTGATATTACCAAAATATTAATTTGAGTTATTTTTTACACAAAATACTTTATTTATTAAATAACAAAATTCTACTTAATTCTAATACTTATTTTACCGTCCACCACCACAAGTCGTGAAGAGGATATAATGACTTCATCATTCCGTGTGTAACGCTAAGAAGGAATCATCTCAGACCCCATAGTGTAGTGTTTATATACATTATTCTCTTCTTGCACCAAGTCAAAATCTGTGTCGATTTAGTTATGCCTGGCTGTCTGTCTGTCTGTCTGTCTGTCTGTCTGTCTGAATATCTGTCTGTTTTTCATACAAAGTTCAATAAAATTTAGCCTGAGTATTTCCTATAGACCTGAAAAGTTTCCTATTTAATCTAAAAATTAATAAGATCATGTGACATTCACAATATTAACGAATAAATATTTCCATTCCAAAAATTTATCAAAATCAGTTCAGTAGAAAAAACGTTATAACCAAAAATATAACTAATTTTATGACTTATTAAATGTTCGTGAGTCTATGCGTAAGTGTGTATGTACGAAACATAAAGTATTTACTTCACACGCATTTGTGGTGGAGGGTATTCAAGATTCAGCGCAGCCGAATATATCAGTCTTATTTCTTTGTATTTACAAAATTAAATTTTTTGATGTTTTTCAGTTTTTATACCCTACACCGCAAGGGGTTGGGGTATTATGCGTTTATGTTGATGTTTGTAACATCCAGGAAAAAATATGTTACACCCACCATTAAGTATACCGTTCGACTCAGAATCACTTTCTGCGTCAATTTAACGATTCCCGTCCGACCGTCTGTCTGTCTGTCCGTTTGGCTTTCCATGTAAACGTTATGAAATTTTGAAATATCTAAAGAAATTTGATACATTTTATTATTTTGGACCAAGGACAAAGCCTATTAATATTGGCCATATTTAGGTTAATATTTTAGATATCTCCCATATAAATTGCCTCCCGGAATGAGGAAATTAAACACATATAAGTCCTTTATTATTCTAAATCGATGTGTCGAATTATGCGAGGTCGATCGGTTCATTACTTCTCAAAGGTCCCAAACAAGCCAAATTTCACTTTGAGGAACATAAAACTCACATACACATTGGTGTTGTAATAAAAATTTCTGGTTGCTCCCATGTAACCCCCACTGAAAATTCTTTAAAAACGCATTCATTTTAAGTAAAAGTTAATTTCACACATAATCTACTGCACACTTAAGAATAAATCAGTAAATCAAATTGTACGAGGGTCGTTCATGAATTTTTCATTACTATCAATTATAAACAACATTGTGGTGTAGGATATTACATAGTCGAACTACACCGACTATAACATTCTTACGTGTTTTAGTTAGAAGTTGAAGGAAAAAAAATTAAGTGTTAAATATTAAATAACTTTATTTAATTTGCAATCATTTAAATCATGCTTTAATTTTAGTATATTTTTACATTTTTATATTATTGTTTTGTTTGTTTTGCAAAATGGTGGTTTATTTATTTATTTTTGTAGATTTTAAGTTTGTTGGGTTAAGTTTGCTTTTTTAGTTATTTACTAAATTAAAAATCGTAGGTGTTTTTTGGAGGGGGGTTTTGTTGGTTTAAGAGAAGTTGTTCTATTTTACATTACATTGTTGTTATTGTTGCGGTGTTATTATTTAGTTATTAGATAAAATAGTTCAAAAATCAAATATGCATTCCATTCCATCTACAAACATATATTGAAATACAGTGTGTTGTAAAAGTCTTAAAATAAGAAATTAAAGTACATTATACCATTAAATCCACGACTATATATTGGCCAAAGGGATAAAATAACTTTATTATTCCAAGCGTAATTATGTCATATTTACAATAGAAAGTGCGATCAAATAATTCTTAACAAACGTTTTCCATTAACACTGTTAATTCAAGTTGATTTTATTAAATTATCTTTGCAAAAACATGTCAGTTATTAGGTTTAATGTCAAACAAATAAATATGTTGTCAATCTGATTAAAATCTGTAACCAGAAAACCTAATGAACTTATTTTTTATCAAAACTCAACTTGTTGCTACATAAAGTGTACCGTCCAACTCTTTCCGATGTTATTAAACAGTATCGGGAGAACTGAACCTCTTATAGAAATCCTGGTTCAGGTAGAATAAATAGTCCACTTGATGTTTCTTAAGCCAAAATAGTAAGCATTTTCAAGAGAGCTCCCAACACATCCGGTAGGAAAACAGCCCGGTTAGCTCAGTGTTTTAACTATTTGGTACGAAAAGTTGAAGTTAAAGGTTTAAATTCATACGAGGATGTAAAAGTCCCTATCCGGAAGGCCCTCGTTACAACGGGCTCTAAAAGTACCGAAATTTTTATCTAAAATTTGCATGCAGGAATGTTTACAAAAAAAGCTGCTTCCATTAAGACTTTACATTTATACAGACCACTTATTTTTGGCCTGATTTGGCATCTTATCACTATTGTAAATAAAGTCTGAAGTACTACAAGAAGAATAATGCGAGAGGCAAACTCTCCAAACAGCCAGTTGAGAGATATTGGGCTCATTAAAGAAGAATTGAAGACCACAAAAAAGATGTCGAAAAGTATGGTAGAGTTCTAACAAAGTGTCTCCCATACAGCATTATAGAAGGGTTTCCAAACGGGGTTCTTTTTATGTTCACACATTTTAAAATAATGATTATTTTCGGTTCCAGATTTAGTGAACTTTTTGATTACTAGAGAAATTTTTTAGTGAACATTTTAATTTTTAGTAAATGTTTTTTGTTTTATTTGTGAAAAATTCGAATTTTCAATGTATAAACTAATTCAAATTATTTACTGAAAATGCAAATAATTATAGAAAATAGTATAAAATATTTAAAATAGATATATATCGATATCTGAGGCAACGTCTTAATTTAAGCGCAGAATTTTTTTACAATTTTTTATAAATATTTCGCTAATTGTACCTCCATTATCATTCGAATAATTATCAAAATTCGTTCAAAAGAAATAAAATAAAATCGTTTATATATTGTAGAGTGTTGTGAGTATATATGTGAGTGTATTAGTCATAACCGAATATAGTATTCATATTTGTTAAAAATCTATTATACCGGAAGTTGTTTATAATCTTTACATTTTGTGTTTCTGTTAAAAGATTTTTACAACACACTGTACTTTTAAAGAATAATAAATATAAAAAATAAAAGAAATCATTCATTAGTTAAATAATTATTATTAATAAAAGAAATTCTAAATAAATAAATAAAAAGATCGGTGTTAATTGAAAAATTAGTAAAAAGTAGGACAGAGAAAAAACTCTTCAATCTAATATTTACACTAATTTTTATTAAAAAAAAGGAAACCAAAAACAAAAAATTTTAATGTATTTTTTTTTGTTTGTAAATCAATTATCGATTAATTTTTTATTAATTTTTTTATTAGAATTTTTGTTTTAGAAAAAAATTTGTTTTTGTTTTGAGTTGTAAGTAGGAACAATGTTATGCATATTAAGAGAGTTAAAGTAAGAAAAAAAAACAAAAAAAAAACGGAAATATATATATGAACAAATCATGTCTAAGGGTCTTACTCGCTGGCTTGTGGAAATGTCATGCCGGTAAATGAAGGTGAAAGGGTTTCTGTATACATCTCACACCCTGTACCTTGAAGATAATCATTTTGCCAGGCCTGAGTATCTGGTGACTGAAATATTTAAATATACAAAGTTTTTGTCATGATTTTAAAAAGGTTACAAGGTTTTTGTTTGTTTGTTGGTTTGTAATTTTATTTATTTGTTTAAATGAGAGTTTGAGATTAGATTTTGGTGAGTTGATTTTATTTTGATTTATAAATGGATTTTCATTTCTTCATTTCATCATTCATTTGATTACATTTTTCCTTATGCTCTGGTATACTTCATTCATTCTAAGTAGTTGAGATTATTAATTGTTTAAAATATTTCTAAAGACATTTAACAATTTATAATAGTCGCCTCTCTATTGCTTCCCAAGAGGAGGAAGAGGAGAGTGTCAGAGATTAAAAGTTGGCAACAAATACCTTGAGGAGAAAGGTATAATTTGTGCTTCTTATTGTTGCTGTTGCATGTTGTATAAGTTATCGCACGATTATAATCTATCTTATATGTTTTTTATAGCAAAATTTCGTTATGGCATGTTTTTCGTTATGGCATGTTTGAATTTCTTAGTTACACTTGTTGTTATTTCCACTAAATACTTAATTAGACTTAATTAAACTTACGTTTATGTAATGGATCTTGTCTCTTTTCTTAAAAAAGCTTTAAGCTTAATGAAAAAATTCTTAAAAGCTTCTCTTTAAAAAAAAGCTCTTTAAGCTATTTATATAAATATAAAGCTTTAATATTTGTTTAAACAGTTTTTCTTTATAAAATTATTTAGTTTTTTTAGATTTTCTTTAATTTAGATTTGTTTTGTAGTTGTTGTTGTTTTTTATACACATATTAAGAAATAAAGAACATAAATTAACATATTTATATAAATTAAGAATTGTTGTTGTAAAGAAAATTGCTTGAAAATTTCAATATTTTTAGATTTTGTTAAGAATGTTTATTCAGAAAACATTAAATATTTTCTTTAAAAAAATATCTAAAAGTTTCTCTAAAAAACATGGAAATTTTTTTCTAGAAAATTTCTAATATTTTCTTTAGAAAATAATTATTTCTTATCTGGAAAATATTTAATATTTTCTTTGAGAATGTAGAACATTTTCTTTATAAAATATCGAATATTTTTGTTTAGAAAATATCAAATATTTCTTCAGAAAATATTGAATATTCGATATATTCATTAGAAAATATTGAATATTTTCTCCGAAATATATTGCATATTTTCAATACAAAAAATTACATATTAAAAAAAATATTTCCATATTTTCTCTAGAAAATATCAAAAATTTTAAATTTTTTCTTAAAAAAACAATATATTTGAAAGAAAATATCAAATATTTTTTATAGAAATTATCTAAATATTTTTTAAAGAAAAATATGAAATATCAAAACATTTCTGTATTTTCTATATAGAAAACTTGATATGTTTTCTAAATACAAAACGTCACTTATTTTCTTTATAGAAAACATCGAAAAGGTTGAATATTTACTTTGAATATTTCCTCTTTAGAAAGCATTAAATTCATTCCATTTAGGAAATAAATAATATTTTTATATAGAAAACAGCGAAATTTTAGAATGGAAAATTTTCTATATAGAAAGCATTGAAAATGTTCTTTATAAAAAAGATAGATAATTTTCTGTATAGAAACCATTGAACATTTTTTTATAGAAAACATCGAAATCATCAACAGTTTGTATTATTGAAAATTATTTATATGGAAAACATCGAGGTTTTCTATATTAAAAACACCGATTATATTCTATATTGAAAACATCGATTATTTTCTATATTGAAAATATCGATAATTTTCTATATTGAAAATATCGGTAATTTTCTATATTGAAAACATCGAAAATTTTCTATATTGAAATCGAAATTTATAAAACATCGAAAATTTTCTATATTGAAAACATCGAAAATTTTCTGTATTGAAAACATCGAAAATTTTCTATATGGAAAACATTAAAAATTTTTGTATCGAAAACCTCTAAAGTTTTCTATATTAAAAACATCGAAAGTTTTCTATATTAAAAACATCGAAAGTTTTTTATATTAAAAATATCGAAAGTTTTTTATATTAAAAATATCGAAAGTTTTATATTGAAAACATTGAAAGTTTTCTAAATGAAAAATATCGAAAGTTTTCTGTATGGAAAATATCGAAAGTTTTCTATATGAAAAACATCGAAAGTTTTCTATATTGATAATATCGAACGTTTTCTATATGGAAAACATTGATAGTTTTCTATATGGAAAACATCGAAAGTTTTCTATATGGAAAACATCGAAAGTTTTCTATATGGAAAACATCGAAAGTTTTCCGTCGAAAAATCATAGAAATTTTTCTAAAACACCGAAAATTTTCCATATAGAAGATATCAAAGATTTTCTGTGTAGAAAACATCGAAAATATTCTAGAAGAGTTTTTATATAAGATTTTACTTTATATTCGTTTATTTTCATTAATTATATTATTCAAGCAATTTTCTTAATTACAACTGTAATTTATGTACAATTTATTATGTATTTTATTTATATTTATAATGAGTGAATGTAAAGTATGATTGAGTGATTGATATGTAAGTAAGTAAGTAATCAGGTAGTTAGTCTTTTAATGATGATTTAGAAAATATAGAGAAATATAAAATTAAAATCAAATACATTAATAGAATTTTGGAGCAAATATAACAAAAAGCTGATTTCACAACATCGAAGGCAATCAATTTTGGTTTAACACTTATTAAAAGAAACAAATACAGACAAAAAACTTAAATCTTTTATCTTTCTTATATTTTTTTCTGTTTGGCAAAAAATACAAAAATTTGTATTTAATGTACAAAAAATGAAAAAAACAACTTAAATTGAAAAAATGGAAAACTAAGGAAAGAAAAACCAATTTACACAACTCAAAGTGTTCAGAGACTAAAAAGAACTTAAATGCTAAAAAACAAAAAATTGGTGAAACTTAAAAATGTGGTATTTTTTTGAGAAAACAACATAAATATAATTTTTTAGCAATATTCCTGGGAAAAGATAAAAATTACAACTTAATAATGCAAAATAAAGTGAAATTGAAGAGATTTCAAATAAAATGGAATTAAAACCAAAACTTCGAAAAATTTAACAGTGTGTGTGTGTGTGTGTTAATGGAGTGTTTTTTTATAAAACTATGTGTACAATATTCAAATACTTTTTTAAATTTTTTCAACAAATTTTAAATGTTTCCACAGAAATAGTTTTTTTTATTTAGTTTTTTACTTTAAAAATAGAAACGTGTAATTCTGTTCGAACATTATTTTCTATATAGAAGAAATACGAATACAAAAAAAAATAATATATAGAGAAGAAACATCCTGGATGTTTAAACTTACTCAGTGGCCTGAGCAAATGGTATTCCAATAAATGTTGGACTCAAGGTTTCTGTATACATTTCCATGCCTGTACCACGTAGATAATCATTTGTCCAAGACTGCATGTCTGGCGACTATTTGAAATCAATCATATAATTATGGGAATTACAGCTCAATATATAATTTGTTTAAAAAGTTTTTTTCTTAATACAACAACAAAAATAAATTAATGGATTAAAAAATTTCATAAAGCCATTTTTTTAAACACAATATCCTTTTTATGATGAGATTTCTAGTTTCATAACTATTTCCATTTTCTTGCCTTAAAAAGGTCTTCTTTTTTAAAGCATTTTCATTTCTTTAATTTTATAAATACCAAAATTCAAAAAAAAAGTATAAAATTTTTTATTACTTACGGTTTTAAACGAACGCATAGCAAATAAATTTGCCATCATTGTTGAAAATCCTGGAGCCAGACAACTTTGTGCGATAAAACCCAATTTTAATTCAGCCAAACAAATGACATCATCACCCTGTTTCCAATCCCATGATGGAATATTTAATAGATAAGCCTAAACGAAATTATTCAATTAATAAAATTTTCAATATTAATTTGAAGTCATTAGACAAGATACACTGGTCTACATAATTCAGGACACAGCTACTTTTTTACGGGTCTTCTAAAAATCTTATAAGTTTATGCAAATGTTTAATGTTTGTCTAAATACTTTTAAAAATTTTATATTTTATAAACAAATAAAATAAAATAAAATTTCTTATTTTATTAGAAAATATCGAAAGTGTTCTATATAGAAAACATCGAAAATTTTCTACATAGAAAACTTCGAAATTTTCTTTATAGAAAACAATGAGAATTTATTATAGTAAACATCCAAAATTTTCTTTGTAGAAAACATCGAACATTTTCTCTATGGGAAACATCGAAAATTGTCTATATAGAAAACATCGAAAATTGTATATATAGAAAACTTCAAAAATTTTCTGTTTATAAAAATAGATCGAAAATATTCTATTATGTGTTATATATAATTTCTTATTTTATAGCTTTTAAGAAATTATAATTAAATTTCGAATTCCGAAAATACTTACTTTGAGGCTTCAAAATTAAAATTTTTAAAATCTTAAAATTCAAAAAAGCTTTAGCTATTTTTTATAGCTCTAAGGGAAAATCTCATAAATTATTAGTTTCTAAAAACACATGCTAAACTAATTAGTTTTAAAAATTTTATTAAAAATATATATTAAATATATTTTTTAGCTTTTTTCAAAAATATTTTAAAAAATCTATTTAAATATGGTGGAATGATTTTACATTTTCAAACTTATTTGCAATTTAATAATAAGTGCAAAAGTATGTTATAAAATATGAAATTTTCTATAGAGAAAAATTTCTTACAAAATTCTTTGAAAATAATTTTAATTTCTAAGTAAAAAAAAAAAAAAAAAACAATTTTCTAAGTTCAATATAATACTTTATATATCAGGTATATATATGTACAAAATTCTATTGTATTTTTTATATAGAAAGTAATTGAAATTTTCTATATAGAAAATAATGAAAATTTTCTATATAGAAAATAATGAAAATTTTCTATATAGAAAATAATGAAAATTTTCTATATAGAAAATAATGAAAATTTTCTATATAGAAAATAATGAAAATTTTCTATATAGAAAATAATGAAAATTTTCTATATAGAAAATAATGAAAATTTTCTATATAGAAAATAATGAAAATTTTCTATATAGAAAATAATGAAAATTTTCTATATAGAAAATAATGAAAATTTTCTATATAGAAAATAATGAAAATTTTCTATATAGAAAATAATGAAAATTTTCTATACTATATAGAAAATAATGAAAATTTTCTATATAGAAAATAATGAAAATTTTCTATATAGAAAATAATGAAAATTTTCTATATAGAAAATAATGAAAATTTTCTATATAGAAAATAATGAAAATTTTCTATATAGAAAATAATGAAAATTTTCTATATAGAAAATAATGAAAATTTTCTATATAGAAAATAATGAAAATTTTCTATATAGAAAATAATGAAAATTTTCTATATAGAAAATAATGAAAATTTTCTATATAGAAAATAATGAAAATTTTCTATATAGAAAATAATGAAAATTTTCTATATAGAAAATAATGAAAATTTTCTATATAGAAAATAATGAAAATTTTCTATATAGAAAATAATGAAAATTTTCTATATAGAAAATAATGAAAATTTTCTATATAGAAAATAATGAAAATTTTCTATATAGAAAATAATGAAAATTTTCTATATAGAAAATAATGAAAATTTTCTATATAGAAAATAATGAAAATTTTCTATATAGAAAATAATGAAAATTTTCTATATAGAAAATAATGAAAATTTTCTATATAGAAAATAATGAAAATTTTCTATATAGAAAATAATGAAAATTTTCTATATAGAAAATAATGAAAATTTTCTATATAGAAAATAATGAAAATTTTCTATATAGAAATAATGAAAATTTTCTATATAGAAAATAATGAAAATTTTCTATATAGAAAATAATGAAAATTTTCTATATAGAAAATAATGAAAATTTTCTATATAGAAAATAATGAAAATTTTCTATATAGAAAATAATGAAAATTTTCTATATAGAAAATAATGAAAATTTTCTATATAGAAAGTAATGAAAATTTTCTATATAGAAAGTAATGAAAATTTTCTATATAGAAAATAATGAAAATTTTCTATAAAGAAAATAATGAAAATTTTCGAAAAATTTTCTATATAGAAAATATCGATCGAAAATTTTCCATATAGAAAATATCGATCGAAAAATTTTCTATATAGAAAATATCGATCGAAAAATTTTCTTTATAGAAAATATCGATCGAAAAATTTTCTTTATAGAAAATATCGATTGAAAAAATTTTCTATATAGAAAATATCGATCGAAAAATTTTCTATATAGAAAATATCGATCGAAAAATTTTCTATATAGAAAATATCGATCGAAAAATTTTCTATATAGAAAATATCGATCGAAAAATTTTCTATATAGAAAATATCGATCGAAAAATTTTCTATATAGAAAATATCGATCGAAAAATTTTCTATATAGAAAATATCGATCGAAAAATTTTCTATATAGAAAATATCGATCGAAAAATTTTCTATATAGAAAATATCGATCGAAAAATTTTCTATATAGAAAATATCGATCGAAAAATTTTCTATATAGAAAATATCGATCGAAAAATTTTCTATATAGAAAAAATTCTATATAGAAAATATCGAATCGAAAAAATTTTCTATATAGAAAATATCGAAAAAATTTTCTATATAGAAAATATCGAAAAAATTTTCTATATAGAAAATATCGAAAAAATTTTCTATATAGAAAATATCGAAAAAATTTTCTATATAGAAAATATCGAAAAAATTTTCTATATAGAAAATATCGAAAAAATTTTCTATATAGAAAATATCGAAAAAATTTTCTATATAGAAAATATCGAAAAAATTTTCTATATAGAAAATATCGAAAAAATTTTCTATATAGAAAATATCGAAAAAATTTTCTATATAGAAAATATCGAAAAATTTTCTATATAGAAAATATCGAAAAAATTTTCTATATAGAAAATATCGAAAAAATTTTCTATATAGAAAATATCGAAAAAATTTTCTATATAGAAAATATCGAAAAAATTTTCTATATAGAAAATATCGAAAAAATTTTCTATATAGAAAATATCGAAAAAATTTTCTATATAGAAAATATCGAAAAAATTTCTATATAGAAAATATCGACAAAATTTTCTATATACAAAATATCGACAAAATTTTCTATATAGAAAATATCGACAAAATTTTAAAATAGAAAATACGAAAAATTTCCTATATAAAAAATAGCGCAAAAATTTCTGTATAGAAAATATAGAATAAAATGTGTATGTAAAAAATATAGAAAATATTTCTACATACAGAGAACATTAAAAATGTTCTTCTTCTACACAGAAAATATGGACAAATTTTTCCGATATATAGAAATCTGGAAAGGTTTTGTTAAATAGAAAACATCAAAAAATTAATGTATAGAAATTAGCGAAAATTTTTAGATACAGAAAACTTTTAAAAGTTTTTTCTATATATAAAAACATCGAATAAGTTTCCTATATAGAGAAAACATCGAAAAATTTTTGTATATATAGATAACGTCGAAAAGTATTTATGTATAAAAATATCGAAATTTTTCCATTAATAGAAAATAATTTCTATAGCAAAAAATTATTATTTTTTGTTAGCAGAGATGAATTTGTATTAGTTTGTGTTGCTAAAGTGGTGAACTTTTTGGCGGGGTAATTTTTTAATTCAGCTGATTTTCGATATTGGGTTCTTATTTTCAATGAATGAAATTTTTTGCTATAGAAAGTTTAGGACTTTTACGATTTTTTTTAATCATGGATTTTTTTAATTTAATTTATTCGTTAGTTTCTTTGTGATAATTAATTTTTTGGCATTTCTTACTAGTAAGAGTGGTGAGTAGTTGGTGCATCATCCATTCCATAACTTGGCCAGAGTGATAGATTATAATTTTTTTTGGTTAATTGTTTAAAACCAAAACTAAGTGTAAAGTCTCATAAACTTTAAGAGAAAAAGTTTATTCAGAACTTAACAACTATTTATCGTGTCTTTGATTACTAAGTTGATGTCAGAATTAAGATATTCAAAATGGTGAACTTTTTAATCCGTTGCTCAGGTGATAAGTAACGGATATTTTCGTTCGTTAAATTTTGAAATTAAAAAATAGATTTTGGATTTTTTTTTTGGAATTTTCAAATATAAATATTGTTAAAGGAATCTGTTGAAAATAAAAGAAATGGCCAATGGAAGAATTTTTTTTAGAAGAAGAGAAAAGTTAAAATGAAAATTTTGGGGGGAAGAAAAAGGATTATTAATTTTGGATACCCCACACCAGAATTTGTTAAGGGTATTGAAAGAGATAAAAGAAAATAAATTATTGGAGATAGAATTCTAGAGTTTTCTGGTTTGATAGTGTGTGTATATGTGTTTAGATAATGTTGTAGTGCTTTGTTTTAATCGAATCACATTTTTGGGAGATTTAATGTAAAGATAAAGTCCAATTTATTTAGAGTGTATTTCTTTGGTTAAATGTTTAAATAAAATAAAAACAATTAAATCCTTTATAATTATTTCATTATTATATTATTTTTATTTTAATATTTCATAATTTCTAGGCAGACATTTTCCTACGAATGCATATCTAAGAAGAGAAGAACTTAAAACAAAAACACAATTTGAATGTCAACAAAGCTGAACCGATTTCAGGAAACATTTGCAGTGAGGATATCTTACTTGACACACAAAAACAACATATAGAATCGTTTCTTAATGTCAATCTTTTCGATAGTCAGACAAAAGAGTTTAAATTCCGTTAATGTTCTTTGTACGTTTTGAGTTTCCTTTTATTTTAAATTCACGTCAGATTTGGTGTAGGGCAATTTCAAATCGATGTTAACCGATTATAGGTTTTGAATTTGTAACACCAATTTGATATGGAGCAAAAAAAAATTATGAGATTTTAGGTTAAAAGGAGGATGGGTGGTGGTGCTTAACGAATTATGAAATTTTGTTACCATAATTTTGTGAGATTTCATTTCTGATGTTCTGCTTTTTTTTTTTTTGGTTTTAGTTTAAACCGGTTGGGGCTTAAACATTGAGGTCAATTAGTAGGTTGATTGTATTGTGTCGATTATAGTTTTTTCAAAATTGTGCAATTCTTTCATTAAAACATATTTTAGTAATTTGTTAAAAACATTATTTACTACTTAGACTGGCACACATAGAGTTATATACTTTTTTTTAGATTTGAGACATAATTTTTTTGAATTCGATTTTTTAGGTTATGAATTTTATTAAAAATTCTTAAAATAAAAAAATTTAAATTAGATAAAAATAATTTGTTTAGCAAATACAGAAATTATAAAAAATTAAAAATTTAATTAAAACTACGAAATTATTATTATTTTTTTATTAAAATAAACCAAAAATTAATTAAAAATAAAATTTCCAAATTCTAGCCTAATTTGTTATTTTAGATTAATTAGCTGAAATTTGTTTCAATTTAACACTTATGAAATAATTTTATTTTGATTTTCTTTATAATTTTAGCTGAGTCCTAATTATACATGTGGGCCTTTGTGCGTAAGTAAATCATGTTCTATTTATTACCTTATTATGATATTGCATTAATTGAATAATAACTCTGATATCATCACTGTAATTCTTTATTGAAATGACACGCATAATATTGGCAGCATCTTCAGCATCTGGATCCTGACAATATTTATTGGCAAGCACTAAACAGGCATCAGCTTCATGAACCTTTAGAATTTTTTTTTTTTCATTTTTTTTCGAAAATAAAAAACAACAATAAAAAATACAAAAAAATATAAACAAATGTCAAAAAAGGCAAATTTTTTAAAATTTTAAATTAACAATTAATTGTTTCTTCCGCAGAAAAAAAAAACAATTAATTGTTTAATTACAACAATTAAATAATTTGAATATTTATTTGTTCAATTTGACAAAACAGCGGTTAGTGATTTTTTTGGGGTGTTTTCTTATTGTTAACAAAAATACAAAAAAAAATGAAATTATCACAAGAACAAAATGATTTTTTTAAATGATAAAAATGTTTTTTATGGTTCGTCCCTGCGCTGGCAAAAGTTCCTATGTAAAGATTTTCGAAAGAATTTGTATTGTTGCATTTGAAAGCCCTGCCAGTAATACATATTCCCACTAAATCGTTCATCAACATCTTAACTGGTTTTGTAATACCAAATAAAAAATTATTGAACAAAATTTGAACAAAAGTTTCTATGTAAAATTTTTTTCGTATGAAGTATTTGAAAAACAATTATTATTTTATAATGGTAATTGTATTTAAAATGGCGGAATTACTTTTGCTTTTTGTCGCTCCTGAAATATTTTCAAAAATTTACATAGGAACAATTGCCGGCGAGTGAGGATTTATTTTCTTAAACATTTTTATTATTTTTTCAATACGAACTTTGGTATTTTTTTAAGGGACAAAAATGCAACAGATTTTTAAATTATTATGATATTAATTAAGGTGACTTAAAGTCAAGTCTTATATTAAAAGCCCAGTTGGTATTTTTTTATAAAATTGTAAAGCAATTTTTACGCAAAACTTAAAATTTTATAAAAAAAATCAATAAAAATTATAAAACATGTACTTATGTGCTTTAGGTTAGAAATCATAAAAACAGATACATTTTACAAATTTTACATTCACAAAAATTACATTTACATTAATTACATGACCACAATTACTACTAAAAATAGCATGCATTTTAAAAAATTCTACAAAGTGATTTTTATTAAATGTTATGGAAAGCTCATGCTAAAAGCTTTTTAAAAAAATATTATACATTTTTATCCTCATAATCAAAACTTTGCCAAAGTTATATAAAAGCTGGAAATTCATAAATTCCCGATTAAAATTTTTGTTAAAATTACACTATGACTAAAATTTCTAATCAAATTGAGGAGCAAAATTATATGAAAATTCTCAAAAAAAACATGACTTGAAATAATTTTCGTTACATTGAATACATTTTAATTGATAAAGATTTGATAAATAAATTTTAATTGATTATTATTATTATTATTATTATTATTATTATTATTATTATTATTATTATACTACAAATAATTTAATTAAATCTATAATTTTGATTTTCATTTGAATCCTCATTATCTGAACTTTACAGAAGTTATGTAAAAAAGCTACAAATTCATGTAAATCTACATTAGAATTTGTGTTAAATCTACACTATAAGTTTTTAATCCAAACAGAGGGATATATTTTATTTAAAATTCTAAAATGATGTGATTTTATTTAATTTCTCTATGTAAATAAATTTTTAACTGATTATTGTTATATTAACAACAATTTAATTGGAGTTATGATTTTGATTTATTAATTAAATTTTTATAGATTTTGAAATATTTTTACAACAAATTCTAAATAATATAATTTTAATATAATACAGTTTAATTGAAAAACATATAGTCGACTCTTAGAAATTACAACCACTTCGTTCCAAGTATAATTCTAATTTCCGAGATGTCATAATTTCAGGCCGTTTTTAATTTCATAGAAAATTTTAAAATATTATTGACGCTTCGAAATGTTTTCGAGTATTGAAACTTTATCATGATTCTACTGATTGTTCGATCAGTAGAATCATCTTCAATTTTTATATTTCTGAAATTGTTTGGCTCAATTTCTGTAAAAGAGATCACATATACCCAGAAAAAAATTTAAATCAACATTGAACATAGTTGATTTTTGACAATGTTAATTTCATTTTTTCAGTTAAAATAAATTAATTAAATAATATGGATCATGGGGAGTGAGATTGAAAAATTCTTAACATACATGTTTGAAATTTTTTATTTGATTGAAATAACAAAAAATATATATTTTTTTATAGTTTTAATCACTAGAGATGAAATTTTAAACTTTTTTCGGAAACCCTTATATAACTTTGCTCGAATAGGTAGTTCATCTCCTCTAAAATCTACCACACTTTTGGAAACGGTTTTTTGCCCTTCAATTCTCTATTAACAGATTATTGTTCCTGCGCCACCTTGCATCCAATATTGACGGGATGACAATATTGTGAACACATTATGAAGTCTTATGAATGGAACCAGTTTTTTGTAAAGTATTCTTTGATGCAAAGTGTGAAATTATAGATTCCATTGTGACAAGTACGATTTCTTTTGTCGCAACTGTATATCACTTGTTATACCAGGAACCTTTTAGGAAATTTTGACTGCTTTTGGGTCTCAAAATTTTCTTTTTCGAGCGTCAGCAACAGCAAATTTTTGACCAAGTTTCGTATTCCATTATGCAGCAGTAATAATTATTTTTTTAAACTTGACTTAAATTTCCATGCTCTGTTTTATGCCTCTAAATTTTAAGCCTTGAATGTTTTAACCCTGCATTAGCTTTAAAGGTAACTTGGTAAAAAATACTTATTTTAAAGTTTTTAATGAAAAGCATGTGTTAAGAACTATTCGATCTCATTCTTGTATTAAAACAAATTTAAATTTTTGTTGTTAGAACACATTTTGAATTGATTTTTATTAAAATAAGAAAATTGAAGTTGTGATAGCTTTAAATTGCTTTTATTTTGAATTTTTCATTAAAATAACAAAGTTTTAATTGATTTTTGTTATATTAACAAAATATTTCATTTTTGTCATAATATCTTTATAAATAAAATTTTAATTGAATCTGTGATTCAGTGAAAAATGAAAAATGAATTTTAATCATTATGGAACGAAATTTCATTAATATTGAAGGAGGGTAATTTTTTCATATCCTCGAATTAAGGACAAATATTATCCTTTTTTTAAATAATACTGAAAAAGAAAATTATATCGAATTGAAATGAGGGAGATCTTATAATTATTGAGAACCTCCCATTTTACAAAGATGTTGAAAATACTGAGTTTTCATTTGTTTTTCGCATATTTTTCTGCAAACTTTTCTTTGTTTTTTTATAAAATTCATCGAATTATGTTTTTCTGCATGGAAATTATTGAATCAATTTTTGATATATAGAAAACAGGGGATATAAAATTTTATATATAAAAAATATATTAAAAAAATCTAATGAAAATTTCTATTAAATGTATAAAACATTGCAAAAAATTTTACATTCTACTTTATTTTAAAAAAAGCTCCAAAAATTAAAATTATGCAAAATAATTTGAAAAAAAAAATCATGCGATTTCTAATTTCTAACTACCAAAACATGCATTTTTAAAAAATATCGTAAATAAAAATGGAGAAATATTTACAATTATTTACAGAAAATGTAACATTAAACTATTTTTTCGAGTTCAATAGTTGTTAATTTTAAAATTAAGTCTTTATAGTTAAAAATACTTTACATTTAACACTAAATATTAATTATCTTAAGTCTAAAGGACTTTTGATTATAATCAGTAGATCTTACGATCTTACGAGATAAAGATGTTTTTTTTTTAATCTCAAGTCCTTTAAACCTCTGTTTGTTAAAATACATATAGACATAAAATCATACATAAATTTATATTAGTTTACGATATTTTCCAATACATTCACTTTACACAATATAATTTTACATTAACATTCTGTAATTTTTGTTAATTAAACTTAAGTGTTTTTTGTGTTAGATTTTGATTCTAAATAAAATAAGTCCTTAATAATTCTAAATCTATCGTTATGTACAAGTAGAAAAAAATAAAACAAATGATATTAGAAGGAATGTAATAGATCCACTTTATCGAAATTCCACTTACAAATTAGGGACAGTGTGAGTTCTCTTATCAAAACATCTTTAGAACGTTTTGAATTTTAAATTATAAATCGGCTCTGACAATTTTAATAATCGCGTCTCTTCTAGAAAAATCAAAAATTCTGAAATAACTTTTATAAAGCCTCCATAAACTACACCTAAAGTTTAATTTTAAATATGGGAAATTCGCTTTTTTTTCTTTTTACAATATAAACATCGATAATATTACAACCGATTTGGCATTTTATTCCCCAAAGTCTTAAAACAAACCATTAAAGATTTATCTATGATAAAATCAACATTTAGGCTATAAAGTTCATTTCAAAATATGTGATAAATAAATGGAAATACGCATATATAAAAATTAATTTTAGCATAAAATATGGGTTTTTTGATATTATTTAAGATCGTTCCTCTCCGAAGGTGAAGACATATATTTTTTAATCGTTTTACCTGCAAATGGGAGACTTAATTAATTGATTTGAAACAGTTAGTTTGTATGAAAGGAGTCTAGGACTTCAGGAAATAGATTTTAAACACATTTAAGAAACATTAAAAGAAACGTGAAAGTGTCCATTTCAAATTTATATATTATTTGTGTCTGTTTGGACAAATCTGCTTTCAACAGTTAAGGTTATGGACTTTTTGTAGTCCAATCGAATCTAGTAGATCGGATGTTAAAAAAATGCTTTGCTTTCTTTTTTTAAGTGTTAAGTCTTTTTGACTTCAAAATCCACTAATTTCCTCTAGACAGTAATTTCTTCCTCACACTTCCTTTGAAAATATTCTTAACGAGAATGCATGCAGAGCAAATCCTAATGCATTATAGTATATGCTTTATCCTCGAACCCTATCAGAATTTTGTAAATTTTATATATATTAAAAAATCTATAATGGACCAAATCTCTTATAACAACAGAGTGACTAAGTAAATAAAGTTAAACAAAATTTTGAAACTAGTTTTTTCCAAATTGGAAATTTTGGCGTTGCTAAAAAGAAACTTGCCTCAATTAAGAACAATTTTGGTTCATATTTTAACAAAAACTGTAATTGGCCGAACCTCTAATGACAGAGGGACTAATTTACTGAAAAAAGTGAAATTTTGAAACTTGTTTACCTCGAAATGGTAATTTGGGTGTTACGAAACTTAAAAGTGGGAATCATTTAATAGGCCTTTATTAAGACCAGCTTTGGTTCATTGGTACTATATATTTAAGAAAATCTGTATTGGGCGGTACCCGTATTAAATACAATTTGATTTGTTGTACTTTATATTTAAAAGTTCTGTATTGGACTTAATCTTATAGCGACAGAGTGACCAATTTAATGAAAATTTTCTAATTTTGAAATTAAATTTTTCCGAGTTGGTATTTCGATATTTTTGAATCCAAATTTGCGAATCGATTAATGGAACTGTATTTAAAACACTCTGGTTCATATTCATGAACAAGTTTTCATGAAAATAAATTCATTTAAAAAGATTTAAACGAAAGAATTTCACAAAGTTACATCGAAAATAAAAGTTGTCTTCATACTTCAAGTATTTACATTTCCAACGATGTCAAATACTATATTTTTGAAGTTTAATTTATTACACAGAGAAAAAATCAATGTAAAATTGATTAAAGCAGACACACATTTTTCTGTTATGATTTTGTTTAAAGGGCCAAATAATGTTAATTCAACATTGTGTCACAATAAATGCAGTTTTTGGAAAATTTTCTTTTATGAAATTTTACTACTGAAAAGTAAGTTTAATTTAAACTGAATGAACAAAATTAACATTGTCTTTAATCAACTATGTTTAACGTTGATTTTGTTGCAAGTTTTTTATGTGTGTAACTTCTGATATAGAAAGCCCTATCACTGTGCGAAATACCTAAATTAAAGTTTCTCTAATATATTCCTTTTTAATATCATTTCAAAAATTTCTATTCTTCCTTAAATCCTTCTTTTCTTTACCATAAATATTTATTAGTTAAAGTAATTTTCCTATTTTTTCCAAACTTAAAAAAAATTAGCATTAATTTTAAGTTAAAGTGTTTAAAAGTATAGAAATGGAAGAAAAAACTAAAAAAAATACAACAACAACAATAAATGTTAAGCTTAAAAATGTATTTAAGTTTCAGCTCATATCTGGAAAATGATGTAAATGTTTGATATGTATTTTTTTCTCACTTACTAAAGGAAAAAGAACTAAAATAATAGAAAACAATGGGAAATAAAAAGGAGGAAAAATTTGTTATATAAGAAATCAATAATAAAGTAAGAATTTTAAAAAGTTTTTTTCTTTTTTACAAGAAAATTGTCTATTACTTGAATTACAACAAAAAGAAAGTAAAATAACGTAAAAAAAATGAGAAAAGAACTTTTAAAATTGTTTGCAACTTTTTTATATTGACTGCAATTGACAGCAAAATTATTATATAAAATTGTTTTTTTTTATTTAATACCCTCCACCACCACAAGTGGTAAATTATTTTGTGTGTAACGCTAAGAAGGAATCATCTCAGACCCTATAATTTATATATATTTTGCGTCAAATTTAAATTTGGATAGATGTCCGTCTGTCTTTGGCACGATTACATCCACAATAATTGACAGAGCTCAATGAAATTGGAATTAAGTATATATTATAGTCCTAAAAAGGATCCTATTCAAAAGAAGCAAAAGCAATTCAGTATATTTAAAGATATAGAGCGATATCTGAGACAACCTCTAATTTCAAGCTAAGAACTTTCATTAAATTGTCAATTATAAATCGATAAATAAGAATGAAATTTTACCATAATTTTAAGTTGTCAACTTCATTTTCAAAAATTCATTATCTAAGAATTATCAAAATCGGTTCAGTAGAAAGAAATATATAGCTTTCAATGTAACTAATTTTATAATTCATTAAGTGCTCTTGTGATATATATTTAAGGAAAACAATACGTATGAAAGAGTTTATGTATGAAACATAACGTATTTACTTTACACGTATATTTGGTGGAGGGTATTAAAGATTCGGCATAGCCGCATAAAAAATTCTTATTTGTTGATTTTTCAAAAATGAAAGAAATAAGGAAAAAAGAACTAAATTCTATAGAATAATAAGACGAAGTAAAAAAATACATATTTCTTTTTGTAATTGTAGTTGTAAAAGGTAATAAGTTGTAAGTTAAATAAGTAGTTATATGTATGTAGGTGTAAATAATGATAATAGTAGTAGTAGTAGTAAGTAAGTAAATAAGTAATAATAAATATAAAATAGTTGAAAAAGTAGTTATTTTTTTTGTTATAAATAGAAATAAATCGCAAATATTTAGTGAGCATTTTATGTTAAAAGTGTTTAAAGGGGGACAAAACAAATATTTTCGAATATGGAAAAATCGTTTTTGACTTTCATAAATTTCATTTCCCGTTTGGTTTCATGCTTAATTTTTTTGGAATTTAAATTAAGTAAGAATAATCTTAAATATTTCACTTTAATTTCAGAATGATATTTTTTTGAATTAATTATGTAACTTTTATAATTATTTAGAAATTTTTATAAAATTACTTAAAGTCATAGCTGAGGTGTTTTCGAGTTGATTAAAATGATAGCAGGTTCCCCAACGAATCAGGGTGATAATGGGTGACCTTTCAAAGTTGAATATTCCAAAGACTATTTTAAAACTATTGGACTAAATAAAATTTTACAAGATTTGCAGTTGATTTGTTTTCGAATTGATTTGAAGGTAACAGACTTCTAGGAAGTAGTAAGTGGCCTTTTGCAATTAGCTACGGTTTCTTGAAAATTTTTGTAGTTTGAATGATTTTTGGATTTTTTGAAAGTTTTGTATAATTTCTTATAATTATGTCTAATTTCTGAAACTAAATATGGCTAAAGTTGTTTTGTTTTTCAAATTGATTTTAATGTTTAGAGGTCATTAGTTGGTCTGCTACTTTAAAAGTTGGCCATCTTGGCTGTATTGATTTGTTTTGGAAATTTTGTATAGAGATAATACTTAAAAATGTCTATAATACTTTAGATTGGTGAAGATTAGCTAATTTAGAGAAAATAAAAGCAAAAATCTGTCTCCAAGTGTTTTGTTACTTTTGAAAAGGAAATATATCCCTTTTTGCTGGAAACGATTTCAAATTACCACAATTGTACATCAAGAAGTCTGTTATAACGTCAGAGTGATCATTTCAATGAATTAACTTCATTAAAAATATGAAATTAGCGATAAAAATTCTTAAGAAATCCGCCATCATTAAAAGTTTCATTTTGAAATTCTTTACAAATTGTCAATCTATATGTTCTCCATATTATCTTAGGTACCGAAAATAGTTCGTTTCTTAATAAAAACTACGTATTTCATTTTAATTTTCTATTTTCATTAAAACCTCTGCTTTTCGCTCAAATGTGGGTTTTGCAATTTTTCACTAAAATCAATTTTTCTTTAATTATCACCAAAATCTAGACTTAAAGAGAAACTAAAGTTTTTTTTTAATATCGATATTTCACCATATTGGTTTTTCATTATCAACTCCATTTTTATGTTTCTTGTTAAAACTTGATTTTTTGCTGAAATTTAATTTCTTGCGGTAAAAGCGTTTTTTGTAACACTCAGTTAAAGCTTAAATGAATTTATTATTAAAGTGATATCTAAAAACTGGATTTAACTTTAAATAAATTTCACTAAAATTTTGATTTTCCTTGATTTTTCCTAAGAGTTTCATTCTGTTAGGAAAAATCAAAGATTAATTTTTATTAACTTTTAATTTTTCAAACTCGGTTTTTCCCTAAAATATTGACTTTTTCACAAATATTTAAATTGTTTTAACAAAAACTGGCTTTTCTAATCAAATCACGTTTTTTCGCTAAAAACTGAATTTTGCTTAAATCTCGCTTTTTTACTAAAAATTTATATTTCTCAAATTTAGATTTTGATAAAAATTTCATTTTTTTATAAAAATCTTGATTTTTTTTATAAAAATATCGAAATTCTCCCCTTCTTTCTTGAAAAATCTCAATTTCGCCATATTTCCACAAAAAATCTTATATTTAACTGAAAATCTCGATTTTTCTTAAAAAATCGATTTGTTTCAGAGTAAACGCGATTTATTCCTCATTCTCATTCAAAACTAAATTTTAAAAGAATTTAAAAATTTGCGTTAAATTTAAAAATCCAAATTTTTACTTTTCCAACACGATTTTCTATTAAAAAGTTCAAAACTACTTGTTAATGAAAAATTCGGTTTTCGATCCTATTTTGTACTAAAGTCGAATTCGAAACGCAATAAAATCTAAATGGCGTACAATTCCAAAAAAATTAATTTAATATTAAATTTTTTATCGGTTCGAAACTCCACATTTCGAAAATGTTTATTTTGTCCCCTTTAAATATTACATATGTGTGTGTGTGTGTTTGGCATTTGTTTAAAAAAAGTTGTATTTATTGATAATTTAATGAATTTTAACATTTAGACAACATAAAAATGAACAAATTTTGAGGTTATTTTTTCTAATAAAAATTTTGTTTTAATCACAATTATTTTTTTAGTTTTTTTTTGGTGAAAACAATTATTATTATTTTTTAATTTTTTAATGAATTAAAGTTTTAATTTTAATTAATTAATTTTTTTAATAACAAAACACAAATAAAACAATAGATTTGTTTGATAGAATTTTATATAAAAGAGGAGAACAACATAAAATAATGAATGACTATTACCTTAACCCTTTGTAGATCGATGGGATTCATAATAGTGCCTTGGAAAAATTCCACTGTAGTAAAGTGACGTTTAAATAAACCTTCTAGTTCCAAATCGGGTGGTTTTCTTTTTTTATTATTTTTTTGGTTTTTAGTTTTCAATTTTATTTGTGTTTCAAATGAATTGATTTTGATTTATGTTCAAGTTCAATTAAGTTTTTTGTTTGATTTTGATGTAAAATATTTATGATAATTTATTCAATCCATATTGAGGTGGGAGAGAGTTGGTGGTATATTTTGGTTTTGTGGTTTTATTTTTATATATTTTTTATACAAAAGATCAGGTTGTGGTTGGCGCAAGAATTTTGACGTTTAAAATGTTGGGTTTTTTTATTTGGATTCGATTTAAAATAAAAATTTACAAAAATAAATGTTCAATTCAATTCAGTTTTTAGTTTAAAAAATTTTTGTTCTTAAAATTAAACGGAAAAAGAAAATAATTTAACTTAATTGTTATATAAAAATTATAAAATGCCTAAGAATCTATAGGTTATGTATATAAGTACATAAGGAGTTTTAGTTACTAAAATTTAAAATTTGAATATATATATTTAGGAAAAGAGAAAAATGGCCAGAATTTGAAAATGATTTTTTATTTTTTTTTTACAAATTACAACATTCTTAATACCGGAAATTCCAGTTGACCAAATTCTGAAAGCAGATTATTATAAAAAACTTTTTTAATTTAAAATCTTTATTAAAAAAACTTTGTTTCTTTTAAAGCTTTTTTTACTAAAATCACATATTTTCTCCTAAAGAAATTTTTTACCATATATTTTTATTTATTAAATTCATTCTTTATAACTTATTATTTAATAACGGGTTTTTAAAGCTTTGAAAAAAGCTCGATAAATTTTTAAAGCTTAATAAAAAAATATAAAATAAAATTTTATTGATAATTAGATTTTTTACTAAAAAATCATTGTTATAATTTCTTAATTGATTTTTAATCTAAAACTAGATTTTGCTTACGAGAAATTTTATTTTTTTCTAAAAGCTCTATTTACTTAACACCCTGTTTTTTAAAGCTTTATTTTTTACTAAACACTCGATTTTAAACTCAAAACTTGATGTTTTATTTAAAACTTGATATCTTATTAAAATCCCGATTTTTATTATAAACTCGATTTTATGCTAAAAGCTTTATTTTTACTAAAAACTCGTCTTTTTTAAGTCTATTTTTTATTATAAAATTTCTTACTCTAAATTCGATGTTTACAAAAAGCTTGATTTTTTAATCAAAAACTAATTTTTTACTAAAATTTTATTTTACTTAAAATACGTATAATTCTAAAAATGAGATCTTTTTACGAAAAGCGCGAATAAAAACTTGAATTTTTTACTAAAAGCTCTTTTTTTTCTAAAACTTTTTTATATTCTCGAATAGAAATTAAATTTCTTTCTTAAAATATAATTTTTTGGGTAAAAAACATTAAAAAATTTAATTTTTAATTGTCACTCAAGTTCGATTTTTCCTTAAATTGAATCTTAAACTACAAAATAAACTTTTACCAAAATCTAATTTTTCCAAAATCTGATTTTTTTAAATACAATTTTTTGCAGTCAAAATTTACTTTTTTTAAATAATCTTTATTAAAGCCCTGTTATATTTTGACTAAAAGCTAAATATTTTACCTAAACCTCAATTTTGTGAGAACAACTTTTTTCTACTGAAAATTCGATTCGATTTTACTTAAAGCTCAATTTTTTAATAGATAAAGTTTTTGTTAAAAAAATGGTTCTTAAAAAAGCTCTGCTGTAAATAAAATCTTTTATTTTTTCAATAAATTATATTTTATAGAAAATTTTGATTTTTACTCAAAACTCTATTTTACTTGATTTTTTGCTAAAAGCTTAATTTTGTGTTTTATTAAAATTTTCTAAAAGCTCATTTTTTTCATTTCAGATTTAATATTCAATAAAAACTTGTTTTTTTTTTAAGAAAAGTTCGGTTTTTTAAAGGTGATTTTTACTTAAGCCTTGACGTTCTATAAAAGCTCGAAAATTCTAAAAGTTTTTTAATTAACAATTAGCATTAAAGCCCTCTTCTTATTAGACTTTTATGTAAAAGCTCAACTTTATGCTTAAAATATGATTTTTTTCTAAATTTTCGTTTTAATTTTACTCATTTTTTTAAAGTGCGATTTTTTCTTCCTCAAATTTAACATTTTTTAACAAAAACTTTATTTAATATTTTTTTTTTTTTTTTTTTTTTTCAAAAAAGTGTTGCCACCTATTTGTTTATTGTTTTTTGAATGTAGCTTAAAGGGAATGCTTCAAATGAAGTTGGAGCAATGATCTTTCCACAAGTTCATCGAAACTTGGTCAATTTTGAAAAAAAAACATGAACTTTTTTGTTAACTTCTCAAATCACAAAGCTGAAATCATTTTTGAATTATCCTTAATATATAGATCCACATGTAAGGTAAATACGCAAAAATTATTTTCTGTCAAACTGTCCTCATAATGACATGGGTAAATATAATTATAATTTTTTCTAATTAGAATTTGGGTATTCATTGCACAAATCCCTATAAATCATTCGATTTTATTAAAATTTAAATATTAATTTTAAATTAAAATCTGACAAAAATTTAAATTTTTAAGTATCCCTATGCCTCTAGACCTGAGCAATAAAGATTTTTTTGAACAAAATTAATTTAAGTGTTGCCATGTTTTCCAACAATCAATTTCCAATTGCAGCCATTTTTCTTATTTTATATGTAAATAATAAATACTTTTTGAATAATTTTTTAATATTTACATAATTTTACCAATTTGTAAATATAATTTTATAATATATAAATAATTTAATTAAATACATAATTATTAAATATAAAACACAATAATTAATTATTTTCCAAAAAATTTTAACTTACTACTTGTACTTAAACATTAAATAGGAAATACTTAAATTGATAATAAGAAAAATTATTTTAATAAATTAATTAAACAATTAATTAATTAATTATTTAATAATTTCATTAATTACTAATTAATTTCAACAATTTCTAATATGAATAAAAATTATATCAAATTCCTAAAATTGTTTTTAGAAAAAACAAATATTAAAAATTATTTACGTGTTTATATTAGAAAAAAATCTAAGAATCTAATAAAAAACCAAGATTTGAAAAAAATTTTAATTAATTCTCTAATAAAAATATGTCATTCCATTGAAGCATTGAAAATTTTCCAAAGCACATATTCGAAAAAAATATATATTAAAAAAAATTACTTATTCAAATCAAAGAAAGAAGGAAAGAATACTAATTTATATATAAAAAATGTATTTTTGGTTAAAAAAATCTAGGATTTAAAGCAAAAAACTCTTTTTACTGCAAATATTTTAATTAAAGTTCAAAAAGAAAAAATAAAAATAAAAAATCTAATTTTATAAAATTCAATTCATTTGAAAAAAAAAACTTTAAACATAAAAAGAAAGGAAAAAAGCCTGGTAAAGCTCTCCAAGAGCCATAATGCAGATATTGCCGAAAAAAGCCAAGAATTTTGAGATTTTTTTTCTTAAAAATAAATAAATTAACAAAAATATTTCCAACAGTTGCAGTGTACATTTTTTTTAAAAAGGATCATTTTTTTAATTGAAATATAAAGAAATTTTTTTCAAGGGATTCAAAAGTGCATTTTTTTCTTAAATTAAAATTTTTAAATAAAACATTTTTCTGATTTTGCAAATTTAAGGAATTTTTTCAAAATTTTGAAATTTTTCATAAAAAAAATTAAAGAAAACAAACAATTTGTGTTTAAGGATTTTTTTATATAAAAATTAATTCTTGAGAAAAATGGTCTGAGGCTTTGGACTTTATTTTTTGATATTTACGAGTTTTGTAGTTTTGAATTTCTTGGGAAATTTCAAAAATGATTTGAAAAATAGTGTGGTTTGCTTTTCTGGGGCGATTTTTTTTTGTAAAAACATCGGTTATTAATTTTTTTTTAATTGGTGTGTTTGTGTGTTTTAAAAGGTGTGTACCTTGACTCGTTCCAAATCGACGGCATTCATCATGGTGCCCTGAAAAAACGCCACTGTTGTATAGTGACGTTTTAATAATCCTTCTAGTTCCAGATCTGGCTCCTTGCTATATATAGTTTTTTGATTTGTTTTTGTTTTGTTTTTTATTTTTTTCATTAATAATTTTTTTTTATAAAATTCATAATAATAAAATTTGTTTAAATTTTAAAACATGAAAATAATTTGTAAAATATTATAAAATATTTGAAAATTATACTAAACTTAGTTTTAATTAATAATTTAATTATTATTTATTTTAATAACTTAATTATTTTAATAACTAATTAAATTTACAATAATATTTTTTAAGTTATAAATTATAAAATATATATAATATTTCTTAGATTTATTTAATATGGGACTAATTATTGTATTAAAATTTTAATAACAGAAGGATTTTTTTTAAGAGAAAGATAAATAACACTAAATGTTATGTAAATGTTAATAACATAAATGTTAATAACATTTAAACCAGAGTTGTATTTTATTTTTTGAAGAGCAAACATGATAGTTTATATGTACATATTTAAAATATTATTCACCTTTTATGATTATAATGATCAGAGTAAGAAAATCATTTCTTTTTCCGGATTATTTTCGATTTGTTAAAAAAAAAGAATTTTATTTTTTATCGATCCGAAATATAAATTAAATTCGACAAAGTTGAAAATCCAAAAAAAATCTTATCTTAGAAAGATTTCCATATTCTATGCTGTAATCTCTTTTTGCATTACAATCTTACTCTCTTCACGTTTACTATCTCTCCCTATCATACACCTTGTGACGTATGGCACATTTCTATTCATTTAGTATATATTTTGTGATCATTTAGGACAATACTCTTGGTGGCATTAAAGTTTATCGTTGTTTTACTGAACGTATAAGTGTGTTATCTGACAAATTGACAAATTTTTCTCATGTTCTTTTAATTATAATCGCAAAATGTGGACAAAAATTAAAAATAAAACGATATTTATTTTTTAATTTCGCAAACGATTTTTAAAAAGATGTTAATCCAAAAATAAAGATTTTATTCCAGTTTTTTCATACTCTGATTAAGTTGTAAGCTTTATGTTATTCTAGATTAATTTTTATCTTGTAATTTATCTTTATTTTATTTATTCCAGTTCAAAATTTAGAAATATTTTTCATATTTATTATTTATATCTTAAGAATATTCACCACATGATAATAAACATTGGAATTCAAGTCTTTAAATCCATTAAGTTTATTAAATCTTTCTCTATTCTCTACCACAAATACAAATCATTCCTTCGTCCGTAATCACAATATTCCGTTTTTTTTCATAAAAGTGAGTGAATATAGTCGTTTTCCTTTGATGTTCTCTAACATCAAAGGCAAATCAATAATTAGCCCCATTTTAAATATAATTCATTTTTCCCTTTTGTGTTTATATCATAATCATAGTCATAATGGTTAAATACTATAAATTTCTATTTTAATCATAATAAAAAGTGGAATAGAAAGAAAATAATGTAAATTCAAATGTAAAACTTACCGATGTAAAAATACCACTTCAACATCGACATCTTCACGATCTTCATGTAGAAAATCCTTGAGAAAATGTGACACCGATTCATAGGTTATGTGACCACAGACCACAATGTGTCTAAAATCCACAATAAAAGTCATCATAATAGACAGCAATTGTTGTGTTATTAATTTTAGGTCCAGAGCACGAGTCATCATGTTGGCATTCAAATTGTAACGTCATCATCGTCATCATCATTGTTGATGTAAACCAGGAGTTGTTTATTATTGTTGTTGTTTGTAGTTCCATTTAATGATTTATTGTTTTTTTCCATTTTGTTGTTAATTTTATTTATTTATTTTTTCAATTAATTTGTTTTTATTGTTGTATTGATTTTACAAAGTAAAATCAAATTGCAACAACAACAAAATCATTTGAAGGGAAAAAGAGAGAAGAAAAACTCAATTAGTTTATTTATTTTGATAAGTGTTTTTTGTTGTTTTTGTTATTTGTTTATATGTCAAGATAAAAAACAAAAAAAAAAAACTTATTAATAAATGAGAGTATTTTTAGAATGCAATTTTTTTTATTGTTAAAAGCGAAAAGAACAAGATGAGCATAATTATGGATGGATTAATTTAAAAGTGATTTAAAAGCATTTATTGCTTGTTTGTGAAATGTTGTTAATATTTCGGATTAATTTTATAAAAATTTCGGTTATTTTTTTGTTATGATATGAATGTTGGGATGTTTTCTTAAAATTATGTTAAAAAAGTTTTTCTTGAAAAGATAATCATTGGGATACTTTTTTGACTTTTATATAAAAGAAAATGTTTCGCTAATTTTCTATAAAAGAAATATTTATGGAAAATTTTCTTTATTAGAAAATTTTATCGAAAGTTTCCTCTTATTTTCTATTACACAGTTTATCGAATTTTTCTAAAATAGACATAAATATTTTTACTTTTAAAAATTTGCCAAAAAATTTTCTTTAAAACAGAAATTTATTAAAAACTGTTTAAAAGCAAATTTTAGTGAACATTTTCCTTAAAGAAAAAAATATTCTTTAATAGAAAACTTTATCGAAATTCTCTATAACAGGAAACTTTATCTCAAATGTTCTATTATAGAAAACTTTATCGAAAAATTTCTTTAATAGAAAACTTTATCAAACATTTTCTACCGAATATTTTCTTTAACAGAAAGCAGAATATAGAAAAAAAATAAAATAGAAAAAATTTTTGAATCTCTGCAAAATGTAAAAATCTAGCGAAATGTAGCGAAAAAATCTAAAATAGAAAAATCTAGCAAAATATTTCTATAATAGAAAATTCTAGCGAAATTTTTTTTAAAGAAAATTTTAGCGAAATTTTTCTTTAAAAGGAAAATCTAGCGCAATTTTTCTGTAAACAAAAAATCTATCGAAATTTTTCTATAGTAGAAAAATCTATTGAAATTTTTCTATAGTAGAAAAATCTATTGAAATTTTTCTATAATAGAAAAATCTATCGAAATTTTTCTATAATAGAAAAATCTATCGAAATTTTTCTATAATAGAAAAATCTATCGAAATTTTTCTATAATAGAAAAATCTATCGAAATTTTTCTATAATAGAAAAATCTATCGAAATTTTTCTATAATAGAAAAATCTATCGAAATTTTTCTATAATAGAAAAATCTATCGAAATTTTTCTATAATAGAAAAATCTATCGAAATTTTTCTATAATAGAAAAATCTATCGAAATTTTTCTATAATAGAAAAATCTATCGAAATTTTTCTATAATAGAAAAATCTATCGAAATTTTTCTATAATAGAAAAATCTATCGAAATTTTTCTATAATAGAAAAATCTATCGAAATTTTTTTATAATAGAAAAATCTTTCGAATTTTTTTAAAAACTTTATTGAAATTTTTTGTAAAGAAGAAATTTTTACTTTTATTTATAATTTTTTCTTTTTTATTGTTGGAAAAAATTTTTGGAAATATCTTTATATATAAAATTCTCAAAAGAAAATCTTGATAGAGAAAATTTTCGATAAAACTTTTTTTAAGGAAAATTTTCAATAAAAACTCGTTTTATAAAATTTTAAATTTTTCGCTTAAAACTGTTTTTAGAGAAAATTTTCGCTAGAAACTGTTTTTAAGAGAAATTTTTCTCTAAAAACTGTTTTTAAGAGAAATTTTTCGCTAAAAACTGTTTTTAAGAGAAATTTTTCGCTAAAAACTGTTTTTAAGATAAATTTTTTCGCTAAAAACTGTTTTTAGAGAATTTTTTCGCTAAAAACTGTTTTTAGAGCAAATTTTCGCTAAAAACTGTTTTTTAGAGCAAATTTTCGCTAAAAACTGTTTTTAGAGCAAATTTTCGCTAAATACTGTTTTTAGAGCAAATTTTCGCTAAAAACTGTTTTTAGAGCAAATTTTCGCTAAATACTGTTTTTTGGGAAATTTTTCGCTAAAAACTATTCTTAGAGAATTTTTTAGCTAAAAACTGTTTTTAGAGAAATTTTTCCCTAAAATTTTTTTTCGCTAAAACGTCTTTTTTGAGAAATTTTACGCTAAATAGTTAAAAATTAAATCTATTAAACCGAGTCAAATTTATCTCAATCCCAATGATTTTCTTTCCAAAAAAATCGATTTTTTATTTTTGTTAAAAATGTTTATATTTTGTTAGTAAAAGCTGCAATGTTTTCTTTGTATTTGTGTGTTTGTGTTTGTATGTAATAAAATTTGTATATATTTTTATGTAAAGTTTATTTTTTATTTTAATTGGCAAAATAAATCATTTTTAAGAAAGAAAGAAAAAATCAAATAATATTTTTAAAAAATTCAAATTAAAATTGGAAGAATAATAAAAAATACGATGATAATAAATTAGCAAATTGTCACATTTACTTTGTATTTTTATTTAGTTTTTATTAAAAAAACAATAAACAATAAATTAAAAATAAATTATTTGTAATTAAATAAAAGAGAAGCAAATAAAAAGCAGTTTCTTTTTTATTTTTTATTGTTTAATTGGTCATTTGAATTGTTGAAAAATAAGAAAAAAATATAAAATTTTTTAAAAAATATATAATTTAAAGAAAAATTATAAAAAATAATTAAATATTAAAAGCGTACAAGATGCAACAAAAATATTTTTGTTTTTCAAAAAAATTTTTTAAATTTCTTTTATTTTTTAAAGTATTTTAGTCTGCTACCCCATAAAAGATACATTCATGGATTTTGTTAAATATAAAATTAATATTGATTTGTTGTTTTTTTTAGATTTTTATTAAAAATTAGGTTATAATAATATTTAAATTGTGTGTGTGTTTCTTATCACATCAATTGTCAAAAAAAAAAAAAATACATTTAAACTCATTTAAGTGTTTATCGGTTTGGCAATTAGCAAAAAAATTTTGAGAATTTTGTCTTAAATTTAAATTTTGAACTTAATTTGTGATGAATATAATAATGATAAACTTTTATTCATACAACTGAAGCGACTGGTTAAACGAAATCTAAATCTAGACTTTTGTAACAAATTTAATTTTAGTTAATAATTTTCTTTTATAAATAAAGAAATCAAATGTTTTCTCGCCTGAAATTTCTAAAAACACAGAGTTTATAAAGTAAACACACGATGATTTATTTTTGTTTAAGAAAAAAAACGAGATCAAATCTGTTTTATAATTTCTTATTTATAACGTATGACTCATCCAAAAAATCTATCTGTAGGTATACTTTAGAAGATATGTGTACATAAAGATCAAATAGAGATCATATCTGATTAATCGTTCAATTTATATCCTTGTTTAATTGATTCATTCAGAAATTGATGTTTTAAAGAATTTCTTTGACTCTTTGCAATGCGGCCGTATCGATTTTTTAGAAATAAATCTGCTATCAAAAATCAGAAAGATCTATTATTCGGATTTACATAAAATTTGACATAAATATAGAGGAGGCATTCAGAATTTTACGCAGAGAAAACATTAAAAATTTGTTGTAACCATAACGAAATTCAACATGTTATGATTAACTATTTCAATACCAACATAATATTATTGAGACACCATAAAATATGGATATCCCACAATCATATTATGGTTGTGAACACTGACACATCCATGCTATTGGTTATAATATTATTATGCCATAATAAAAATTGGTGTTCTCGCAACTATATTATAGTTTAAAAATTTTCTATTTGAAAATCGGAAAAAATACGACGTTTTGTCGAAAAGTTATTTATGGTTTCTTTACCTAAATAAAAAAAAAACATTTATGGCCAAGTTCAGACCTATTCGAATTGGTCCCTTTTTTAATAAAAATTTGATCTATATGGTCAAAAAGCCTTAAGCCTGAATTAAAAAATAATAATATAGTTTTGCAAACCTTATTGTGTTCTTAATCGATTTTTCCTGACTTCTAATAAATATGGACTCTATAGACTTAAATCCAAGGAACCCATTTTTAGATTTTTTCATTATTTTAAAGATATAAATCAGATTTTCTTTTAGAAAAAGTTTTTTTAAGTTCTAATTCCCCAAAAATAGCGGACAGATGAAACAAAAAGTTTAATACTGTCTTCAGACGTAAAAATCTTCTACGTAAAAATCTGCTAAATTCGCTTGTTAAATCTCAAAATTATATCAAAATAATCTTTATATTCCTTAATCTCAAAGATTTAAACATAAAAAAGAATGCAGTCTTGAAGTCCTTTATCTGTTCTTAATTATACGCTAAATCGTGTTCCAGAACTCTTATAAATATGGGCTCTATACGGTTATAATAAGACATAATTTTTTCGGATTTTAAATTATTTTTTCAGAATTTATGAAATTTAGAACACATAATTATTTTGAATATTTTTGAATCTAAATTGACCTGTGATTCAAATCGTTCTGTTTCATTATTTCGGTTCGGTTCCTCTAAAAATAAGATATGAATATAAAATTATTTTAATTATATTGGCCACACATCATTTTTTTATTAATCCAAATCTTTATACCAAGATCTTTCCATCATTTGCTGCACAATGGTCATAACTCATAAAAATATTTTTTTTTCAGAAATACTATTTTTATATTCATAACTCAAATCTATTGTTCTTTAATGGAAATCTTTATTACGCAAATTTTAGCACCTTCAGGTAGTAATGTGAAAATATTTCTCTAACTTTTGAACCATTAGAGATATCTGATCTGCTCAGGTTTACTCAATTTGATTTGAAGGATTACAGTTTCCTGTCTCTTCAGAGAAGAAGTTGGTGAACCTTCAAAATGTGCATTTGAGAATTGAGATGCATGGAAAATATATTAATTTGACTAGAGGAAGCGTAGGTTAAGGTGGGATTTTCATAGGTATTTGATATTTATGAAAACGCTAGAATATAACGATTGACATTTTGTGAAGAAAATGTAAGCGATATATCATCTAATGTCAACAATTTATGAAGAACAAAATCAAAAATATAAAATCGACATATTTCATTAAAATGATCTCTCTGTCGTTCCAAAGAGTCTTCGACATTAAGAACTTCTTGAGTGTTTACCTTATATATAACTTTGCTATTTGACTTAAACTTTTCCCGATTAAGTTAACATTAGTGTATTCAAAAGCCGAATCTGGAAACCGGTTTTTGCATTTCAGAAAACCGAGCGGTTTCGAAGAATTTCTATTTTCAAATAATTTCTATTTTCGAATTATTTGACATGTCGGTTTTTTTCAGTCGGTTAACCTGTTTTTAATTTTAATATAAGTATTTCACTTATTCAGATTCAAATTCATTTTTGTACATTCTACCATTATAGACATCATATTCTGAGTCGATTTTGTTATGTCCGTCTGTTTTAGATAAATCACGTTAATAAAAATAATTAAATATGATTCTACAAGATTTTTCAGATATTCATTTTAGATCTATAACTTAGACATATTCAGAAGTTCCAACTACAGAAACGGATCCACATATTTAAAAAAATAGAAGACAGTATTTGAATTTGATTATCACTGAATCAATAAAAGATAACCGACAACGACTATCTAATCTCAATTCATAAATTACGAATTGCAAAAATAAATCAACCAAATTAGGAGGGTCACCAAGTAAGACCTCGACCACATAGGGACATAGGGACTTGTGTAAATCAATATTTAAAATGCTACAGAATCTTTTTCAAAAATAAAACATTGATAAGTAAATATTATAATGCGTTGTTGCGAGTAATGCGTTATACAAATATTGATCGGATATTATGCTTTTAAAGAGATCCTGTTTAAGAGAAACCATTTTGTTGGATCGATTTTTTTTTGGGTTATGACCATCTTGGCTGCAAGTTAACAATTTTCAATTAATTTATTTAATTAAAATCTTTTGATATTATTGGAAATAAAATGTAATATTTATATCGCCTGCTGCCTAGTCGCTTCAATTGTATTTTCAAGTAAATATTCAAATTTTATTGTTGTTATTTTTACTAATTGCTTTTTTGCTTCATATTTATCAAACTCTACTAAACTCTTCATGCAATTTCACTTCTTTAACACTATAAATTACAATAAAGGATCAATAAACTACCACAACACTAAAACAACAACGAGACAATACATATGCAAACATTATCATCATTCATGCATTTATTAATTGAATTAATTAAAATTATTGCTAAATACTTTCAGAGTTTGTGTGTGTGTGAAACATTTAAGTTAAAATGAAAAAAAATTGTAAACCAAAAATGAACTTAAAATTTTTGTTTTTCACAAAGAAAATGATAGAAATTTACATTGACATTTATTGAGATATAATGAACGATTGATTGATTGAATGTCCGTTTAATTAAATTAATTAATAATTTAATTATGATTTGTTAAATGGTTTTTTTAATGAAAATTTCTTCATGAAATAATGGTGGTTTTTAATTATTATTCTTTAAATCTGGCAACCAAAGTGTGTGTGAAATTGTAGGTGTATTGGTTTTACTTTTAATGACATTTATTATTATTGATTTTGACATTTATACACAAAGTGTAATTAAAGTGTAATTAATTGAAAAATTGTGATGTTTTGATGGTGTTTTTGTTAATGAAAACTTACTTGATTTTTTTATTATTTTTAATTTTTTTGTTCTAAAATATTTTCTTTTTTATTTTAGCAGGATGAACTTTTTTTGGTATGATTTATAACTACTAAGAAACAAACTATATATATTTTTGATTTATTAAATAAATAAATGTTGTTGTTGTTTACATTATATGTATAAATATATTTAGAAAAATTAAGAATATATATATTAAAATGTATATAATGAAATATTGAATTAAATTCAAAAGCAGATTGTAACGTATTTTCAAATTCAAACAAAATTGTACAATATGCCTGGCCACGCATTTTATTCTTAAATATTTGATTTTTCTCTTTTGTTTTTTTTTTTTGGTAAATTCTTTATATATAAAACTCAATTATTTTGCAAAATTTATTTTTTATTTAATATTTTTAAATACAAAAAAAAATTATATAAATTTATGACGTTTAACCGTTTTTTATTAAATATTTCAAAACTAAAAGTGAATACTAAATTCCTGTTAAAGGTCCTGGTTTTACAGTTATCCAAAGTTTGTACTCAATTCTTTCAAACTATTAGAGACAGTTAATTACAGAGAAAGAGAGAGAGAGAGTAAGAGATGGAGTAAGAGAGGATTAAATATTTAACAGATAATTTAAAACTAAAGTGCAAATAACTTTTTTGTTTTCAACAAAATTGTGGTTGGATTTTCATTTAACAAATTTCTAGAATTTACCTAAAATTATCCTAAAATTTTAAAAAATAAAATAATTAAAATTACAAGAAAAAAACGAAAACAAAATTCCTGTTAAAAAAAGTTCCTTAACAGAAATTTTGAAAAAAAAAATAAAATAAAATTTTTAATTTATTCGATTTGTTTTAAAACTAAACTTATTTATATTTATAAAAACCTCTAAAATCACAGTATAAATTTTTTTTATTTATAATTACAAAATTGTATTTTTTCACTAATTTTTTTAAGAAAAAACTGTACCGCGTTTTGAAATTTTTGTAGTTGTGTGTGTTTGGAAAATTATATTTTTATACCCTCCACCACCACAAGGGGTGCAAAAGGGTATATTAATTTTGTCATATCGTGTGAAGCGCTAAGAAGAAATCATATCAGACCCCCAAATGAATATACAAATACTTGCATCAAATCTTAATCTGTGTACGTTGTTGGTACGCTCACATTCACAAAAATTGACAGAGTTAAATGAAATTTGGCCTGAGTATTTGTTATAGTCCTGAGAGGTTTCCTATTTAAAACCAGCTAAATCGGTTCAATGAATTTGAAGATATGAACCGATACTTGAAGCTACTTGATACTTGAAAGGTTTCCTATTTAAAACCAGCTAAATCGGTTCAATGTATTTGAAGATATGGACCGATACTTGAAGTTACCTCCAAGTTCAAGCGAAGATCTTACGTAAACTTGTCAATTAAAAATTGATAAATTAGAATAAAACTTTTTTCAAGACATTAAATTATTTAAACTTCATTACCATTCCAATAATCTTAGAAATCCGTTCACCAGCAAAAAAAGTTATAGCCCAAAATAGAACTAATTTTATGACTCATTTAGTAATCCGAATTATATTTAAGAAAAAGGCCGGCAAAGAGACGCACATGTACGCCTGTACTCTTCACTATTTCACAAGTAAATCTGGCTTCAGCCGTCATTAAAAGTGCTGGTGTTGTTGGATAATTTTAAAAATACACTGGAAAAAAAGTTCAGCGTGATGTGGATGTACGATCTTCTAATTATTATTTTTATTTCAAGCTGGAATTAATGGTATTATTTCATTAAAAAAACTTATTTTTCTGCTTTTCACCTTTAATAGAAGACATTCTTGTGTCCAAATTAGTAAACATTTTTTCTATGTACTTTAAGCGATTTCTCACATACACAAGCACATAATCTGGAAATTACTCTCTGCCGACACCTGATTTGAGAAAAACGCATAATATATACTTTTGTGATTATGTGTGATTGTATTTGTTCATATGTTTTTGTGGTGAAGGGTATTGAAGATTCAGCATAGCCGAATATAGCATTCTTATATGTTCAAGTTTCTTTTTTTTCATTTTTACATGTTTCAACTAAATTTAATAAAATTAATGTAAAAAAATTAAAATAAATTTTATAAAAAATTATTTAAAAAATATTCAAAATTTTTAAATTAAAATTTGTTTTTTGCTAATTTTTTTAATTAATTTTTTTTTGTATACGTTCATATAATCACATGTTTACACAAATTAATTTGTTTTTTTAATATTTAAAAGAATATAATTATAAATGATTTTTGTTAAAAAAAAATTAATAATAATCAATATATCAATATACCAATATCTACAACACAGTCACAAGGTAATTTAAAGAATTTAGAAGAAAATAGAAAAAATAGTTTATAGAATTTGTTTTTTTTTTTGTTTTTTAAAGTTTAATTGAAGTTAGATTTTTGTTTTGTATAATAGACACTTATTTAAACAATTAATAGTTTATAATTTAAGGAAATTTTTCTTAAAACCAAACGAAATAATTTAAATTTGATGAAAATGAAGAGAAATTTCTTTTTCTAAAAAACCGAAAAGATAAAAAATTAATTTAAAATTAGAAAAAAAGCTAATTCGAGCTGTTGTATTTGTAACTCATTTTATAAAAATTCCTAAATTGGAAAAAATTTTAAAAAATGTCTAAAGTTTACATTTTATATGTATTTGTAATTTTTGAAAATTGATTTTATTATTAAAACAAAATCAAAAAAAGTATTGATCAATATATAGACAAAATTCAGGATCATTCATTAAGATCAAGGATCAAGATACAATTTCTTTATTTTCCAAAAGCAATTCGCTCTTTTTAGACTCTTATCTTAAGGTCCTTTCTACAATTTCTAATCAATTAATAATTTTTAATAGATTGAAGACTTCTATTTTTCTGTCTAAAGTTCTACTCAATTTTTATTAATATCGAAAGTCTATATAACTTGTTATAGTTACATTCCAAAAACTTTATAATGAAAAAATGGAATATTGGACAGCGCCATCTACAATTTCACTACAATGCAGAACATTTAGTCTCTAATTTGAGACAAAATTTACAATTATCCGTTTCAGTATTTTTCGTAGTGCAAATTTTCGATTTTTGAGAACTACCGTACTGCAATTAGATACAATCTCGTTACTATATACCGAAAAAAACTTGAAGCAAAATCATCATTTTTTCATTCAGTTTTTTTTCACTCAGTTTAAATTAAACGTATTTAAGTTTAAATTGTAAATATTAGAATCTTTCGATATTTATTTATAAAATTCTGCAGTAAAATTTTAAAGGGGAAAATTCCCAAAAACTTGCATTTATTGTGAAACAATATTGAATTAACATTTTTTATTAATAAAGCAAAATCATAACTAAAAAGTCTTAAGTTATGTTTGCTTTAATGAATTTTGCATTTATTTTTTTCAGTGTGTATTTAAAAATTCTCACAAATGAAAACAATAAGTTCCAACAAAGTGAAGCGATTGAAAAAATTCCAAAAACATGGAAATTTCAATATCTCCAATTTTTTATTAAAAGATCTTTGATTCATGTTAAAATTACAAAACAGTGAAGAATTTTATCAAAAATGCTGACTGTGAGATAGAGATGAGCGATACCGTGATTTTTTTTGAATAACATCGTTCCCAGTGAAAGTGATTTTTAAATCACTGTTCGTTAAAACAGCGAAAGAAAACATAAGAATTTTTTTTTTATTTTTATTAAAAATTAAAAATCACGGAAAATAAAAGGGTTCAATAATAGACGACAGAGAAAATAATTTTCTTTGACAATGGGAGTCTCTGTAGACTAGATGAATCGTGAATTTATGCTCATCGCCATCTTTAAGTAATTTTTCTGCCAAAAAACATAAAAACAAATACATTTGAGTATGCAACAAATGAGAAAAGAACGACATTATTAGTAACTGCTATTTCATAATTTCAGGCACTGTAGTTACCAGTGATTTACCAATCACAGTGATTAAATCACAGTCGTGATAATTTCGCTCATCTCTACTGTGAGATTTGATAGGGTTCCTAAAAAATTTGGTTTTAATCTTATTAGAGTATTATAAATATAAAAAATCGCCTAAATTCACGTCGACATTTTCTCTTGTTCTTATTTAAATTCTCTAAAGTTGTATCTACAATTTAAACTATTTCTTATATAATCAACAGCTCTATAAAAAATATTAACGGAAATTATGCAAACGAAACATAATATTTGAAACTGTCAGGAGTGTGCAAATTAATGGATTTAAAATATTTATCGGAATCTATAGAAAATATGACATTTTTTAACTAAATCTTTGTCAGAAAAAAAATCACAGATTAATACTTTTATCTCTAGAACTAACCATATCTCTCAGGAAATTTGTACAAATGGTACGATAGTAAATGTCTTATAACTTTGCAATTTCGTTTCTAAAATTCTCTTTTTCAGGAAAAAAAATTAATGTTGGGGCATAAATAACAGACCCCATACCTGCTTGCTAGGAAAGGTCTTAAGTTAAACTCCAAAATGTATATAAGAATTTCTTTTAAAAGATATTTCATTGCAAATTCATTTAAATTTCTCACGGTGTTGTTCCAAATGAGAGAGAACGGAATGTATTCAATCTCTTATATTTTCTCTCTCCTTGGAGAGTTCTACATTGTTATATCAATTTTTTAAGTTTTCCTAATTGAAGCTAAGAACACAATGGAGAATACTGACAATGGTATACATTAACCTTTGAGTGTAAAACTGCAGAAATTCAAGCTGCTTAATTTTACACTGAAAAAAAAAAAAAAAAAAAAAAAAAACATTTCAAAGCAAACATTGAAACCTTGTTTTTTTCTAAGGAATATTTTTTTACCGATTTCTGTACAAGTCCCCATTAAAATATTTTCTCTCTCAAACCGTTAGAAGAGCTGTAGTCATTTATAAAATGGCCCTGAGCTCAACCAGCAAGCGCACATGTGCGTTTTTAGTTTCTTAAATGTATGAGATCTGAAATTTTGAAATGTTATTATAAATCAGACATGCCCACTCAAACTACTATACAATTTGTCTTTGTGTGTTAAGCAGCAAAAATTAATGCTGCTTAATTTTACACTGAAAAAAGTCTTCACTTACAGAATAAAAGTCTAAACAAAGAAGTATATGTTTCGCTTTTTGAAGTTAACGACTTAATTTTTTTCTTAAGAATATTATTCCAGTGATTTCTTTACGGGTTCCCTTCAAAATAGTGAGCAATTAACGCATATTTAATATAGTAAATAGTTTTTATTTTAACAATTTTAATCAAACATTTCGCAAAGTGTATAATTTTCTCTCAGCGAGAGATAAAGTACAAAATTCTCTCTCATAATGTTGAGAGAGCAGCAGATTTTTACAGTGTACTTGTGAAGTATTGAAGAGTCAGGAAGTTTTAATTTTGGGCATATCTGCTTTAAATTGAAAGTAGTGGGAGTTAAAAAAAAACACTGATAGAAAAGCTCAGCATGAATAGGTAGTGTAATATTTAAAATATTTCATGCAATGCCTGACGTTATTTTTGATTCCATGAAATTATTTAATATATAATATTTTTGCTTTTAACCATGAGAAAAAGTAATTTTGTGTCCCAAATAAGAAAATTTTTGAATAATTCTCTCTTATTGTGTAAGAAAATGAAGAAATTTTTATTAACCTTAAAATACATTCTGTTCTCAGTGTTTTGGTAGAAAGAAGTAATGAACGCGTATTCGATTCATGCTTCCTATGGTTAATCTAGCATTTAATATTAAGCATTTTATAATGATATATTCAACCTCCCATTTTCCGTAAGAATTTTTTGAAAACTGTACAGCTGCACTGCTGTACATTATCCTAAATTTGTTTTTGTAAAGCTTTCTACACAGGAAAAATTTGTGGAAATGCAACAATTTTATTTCTAAGCAAACTAGTTTTGAAACAAACCTTTCTTATAACAAATTTTGCTTCGTGTATTTCAAAATTGGACAGCAAATTCTTATTGCAAAACGATTTGATGTACAATTTTCATTATCAAAAATGAGCAAAAGTTCCTATGGATCGCTTAATAATTTACAAATAATATATAGAACTATCTGCTGCTAATAAATACATCTGAATGTCCTTTTTTAAATCCATTTAATCGCACATTCCTGCTCAAACCTATTTCATACTCTTTTTAAAATTTTGAATAAAAAAAAACATTTCAAGTAAGATGATTAAAATTTGTTATAATTACAACAACAGTATGAAATTGGTGATAATTTACATAAAATTATAATGTATTTAAAAAAATATAATTAAGAAAAAAATGAAATAAATTTATGAAATACAAGAAATTAAGAGTAAAAATTAATTATAATTAGAATAAGTAATTAAAGATGTCTAGTACAAGTAGAAAAAATTTACATTACGACTGTACTTTTAATAACATTTTTTTTAATTTTAAATTTTTTTATAAAAAACACAATAAACACCAAACGTCAATTATTAATTATTTTTAATATTTTTTTCACATAAACGTTTAATTATTTTAATCAATTGAAACAAGAACAATTAATTAATTATTTTTTTAATTATTATCAATACGGAAATATCAAAATTTCAAATTACTGGAGAGTAAAAAAAAAACGGAAAATAATTAAATTATTTTTAATTAAATTATGCCAATTAATTAAAGGGATAGAAGATAGGAAATAGATTTAAGAATTTAAATAATTTAGACTTTTTTATCTTGATCTTACTCAAACAAATACAAAAACACAAAGCGTGCAACATGAGAATAGTAAGAATGATTAAAGTAAAATAAAATGAAAGATAATTTAATTCATTAATTAATTAGAATTATAATTTTGAAGAAAATTTAGTTTTACAAAATAATAAAGATGTTTTTTTAGGAAATTAAATTTTTATTCAAATATTTAATTACTTAAATTAAATGAATTTTAATTTAATTAAGATACAAATTTTTATTCAACAATAAATTTCAATTTAATTAATAAAATTAATGAAAATTTGATAAATTTTTTTTTAACGAAATTGTAATTAAGAAAAAGGAAACGAAACAATTAAAAAATAAGGGTGTTAAAAGGGACAAATTAGAAATAATAATAAAATAGAAAAAAGAAATGAAATAAATCCCGTTAGGAAGGAAATTTAAACAAAATAATAATTTCCGTTTCCGTGATTTGCTTAATATTTTTTGTTTTGTTGTATAATTTAAAAACTGTTAGTTTGTTGATTGGTTGTTGTTGTTGTGAGAGTTGGTGAGAGGAAAGGAGGGAGAAGTGGGAGTCCTGAACAGTGTTGCCAATTTTTCTCTAACGATTAATGTTAAATTAGGTGGGTTAAAGCAGCCAAAGTAAATAAAACTTAAAATCCACAATTAAAGCAGATTCGATTTTATTGAATAGGAGGAGTGCATCTTTATAACTTGTAACCTCTGAAGACCATAGCGGGTGCCAAAAATTTTTAGATCCTGATAAACTTTTAAGGTTATAAAGCTACACAAATCCATTCAGGCAATCGAAATTTACAGATTTATTTCCGCAAATCTCTAAAACTAATTTTTTTGCAGTGACGGTCACTTCAAAATCACCAAATATACGGAAAAATCTCAAAATTGGCAACACTGATTCTAAATTTGTGTTGGTATTAAAAAAAAGAGTCTTGTTTATGAGTTAATAATTAACAAAAGAGAAGGAAACCAAACTGTAAATACTTATTACCAAAATGTCATTCTTCTTTGTATTAATTTTGGCTTAATCAGGCGGTTAATGTTGAGTTAGTGTTGGGGGAGGTGGGAGTTGTTTGATTAATTTGAAGGATGATTTCAATTCATGCATGTCTGTATTAGTTTCTCTTGTAAGTGTAATAAGGCTTTTTCTCCCTAGAAAAGGGGGGGGGTTATTTTGGTTGTATTTTGTGTTAGAATGTTACGATTTCGTTAAAACGTTAAATTTTGTTTAATTAATTTAAAACAAAAATCAAAATAAAATTTCATTTCGTTTTGTGTTTTTTCTTTTCTTTAAAATAACTTTAAAAGAATTTTTAAGGGATAATTTTTTGTAATATTTTTTTAAATTTGTTTTTGTTGTATGTAAAATGACCAGCAAAATAAAAGAAAATACTTATAAGAAACTCAAAATGATTTTTTTTTATTTTTAATTTTTAAATTATTTTTATTTTAAAATTTAAAAAAAAAAAACTTTTGTTTTTTATACCAAAATTTAACAAAAGTTTTTATTTATTATTTTTTAAATTTTTTTAAAACTTATTAGGTTTTTTTTAAGAAATTTCATTTTGATTTGGTGTTTATTTTATTTAGTTCTCTATTAACAAAATTAAAACCAAAAATCATAAAAATCAAATTTAAAGAAAATTAATAAAAAGTTTTATTCCTTTTTTTCTATTAAAAATCCAAGTGTTTTTTATGAACCAAAAAAAATTGTTTTAATTTGATTTCTTTTCTAAAAAATAACGTTGTTGTAGTTTTCTTTTGTATGAAAATTTTTATGATTTTTATTTTATTTTGTTTGTTTTTGATTTTTAATTAAATTTGTTTTTAGATTTTTTTTTTAATTTTTTCAATTTTTCTCACCTTCGACCCTTTTCATTTTTTAATGTGCCCCCATATTTGGCTCTTGTTCCAATCAAGTCTATAATCTCAGGTATACAACTTGCAAATATCGCCTGTTTTCAATTATATGGATGGTATCAATAAATTTGTTTTAAAAAATTTTGTTTTTTTATGTTTAATAATTTTTTTTTTATTTTGGACGTAGAATTTTTGTCAAAAATTTAATTCTAATAACAAAATACTTATTTAAATTTAATAAAAAGAATATAACAATTCGTTGTTCTTAGGAAAAAGCTGCTGTTTCCTTGAGTCCTATTTAGGGTTTAAAAGCTGAAAGTGGAATTTATTGAACACCTAACGAGAGAGAGAGAGAGAGAGAGAAAAAATATATGCCAATTTTCGAATTTCTTGTGAGGAACAATTTTCCTTTTTCTTTGACGATTTTAGCTTTTCTGATAAGGATTTGCGTTTGTTTAAACAGAGATTATTGAAAAATTTGTTTAAATGAAATAATAAATTAAGGAAATTAAAGAGATAAAGACAACAAATAAACAAATAAACATAATTATCTAGTTGTCTACAAGTTAAGATATATTAATTGTAGAAATTAATATAAAAGTATTAAAATCTATGATCACCAAGTTGACCCCAGGGACCGAAGTTAAAATGCTATTTACATAGATATAACACGAACGTTATACGTGATATAAAATGATACGTATATTTTATTTTATTTTATTTTATTTTATTTTATTTTATTTTATTTTTAAATCAATAAATAAAACTTGTTAAAAACGTTGACAATGGAAGGTTTTCACTTAAACCTGCCAAAAAGAATCCTGAGGGTCAAATTATTAATAAGATTAATTCTAAACCACTTTAGGGAAAACATCAGTCATAAATTGGCCATAAAATTTAATTTCCTAGAGCTGAGAGCGAAGTATTAATTACAGTATATTAATACAATTTTAATAGTTAATTCAACCATGTGGACCAAGAAGAATTACTTAGACATCGTTCTGAATTTAAAAAAAAAAAAAAAAAAAAAAAAAATTATTTAATAAGAATATTTTAGGTAGATTATCCGGTATCCAAAAGTCTCCGCACTCACTTCTACAAAGCGAAATAATATTTGAATTTGCCTAGAATTAATTTTTGCCATAATTGAATTAAGTTTTCAATATAAAATGCAGTTGCCTCACCTTAAGACCAAATTCAGTATTATTGAATGGAAATTATAAAAATTTCCAAAATAAATTCCAGTTCAGATTATATTCGCTCTAAAAAAATTACGTTATTAAAAATTTTCTCCCATAAGGATTTTAGAATAGATAAATTAATAGAATTCATTTAATTCCCATTGGTCATATAAGAGCCCATAGTAGGGTATTAACACCTTAACATATTTATGACCGGCTTTGGAAAAACAGATTGAAATTTTGTAGCGAATGATTTGGATCTTTTTTTAGTTGCAAAAACGCAACAGTGGTTCAAGATGGATTAACAATTTTAAACTTATTTTATGACTTCATAAACTTTTTCATTAGGATCCGATCTATTCAGGTCACATTCTAAATTTTAAATATTAAAGTTATTTATCAAAGAAACATTTCGAAACCCGTAGTAAATCGCTATCGAGTTCAAAAATAAACAGTTTTTAATTAGAAATTTATAATATTAAAAATTCAGATGAGTCCTTCCATCGAGAGGTCAGAACTACATGACAGGTACCTAATTAAATCTTAAACACATCAGTTTTTTGAATAATTAATTAATCGTTTTTTGAATAATTAAACAGAAATTAGAGCGATTTCAAGATTGTTGGTAGAGTGTAGCGAAGTTTTGAGCTTGGACCTAATGAGCACTTTTAAGAGGATCCAAAATTTGGACATCTCGGGTTATAAAAGTATTGAAAACAATGCAAATTTGTTGTATGTTTAAAGATTTCAACAAATTGTTTTCAGTGAATTCTGCTTGTTAGAAATTTTATCTCAAGTGTAAACCCAGATAATTAATTTTAAGTATAATTTCTAATTATTAATAATTTGTAGCAACTAGATAACATTTGACATATTTAAACATTTTAAACAAAATATTAGTAATGAAAATATTTAATTTGTACTAAAGGCTTTTTTAATAAAAATTAAATTCACTTGTCTTTAAAAAAAAAGTACTTTTAAAAGACCAAAGGCTGCGATTTCTTGGGGACATGTGTTTTATTGTTTTACGATTATTTTTTTTTTAACTCAGTCTAAATATTAATTAATTTTTGATTTTGGAGTTAAGAAAATATTTTGTATTTTATAGATTTTTTTAAATTCAAAACAAATAACAAAAAATTAAGGTGTAAAAACATGATTGGTATGTGTGTTTTCTTATTTTTATCTAAAAGATACAAATTTTATTTCAAGTTTAAAAATCAACTCAAACACGAATTCAACGAATAAAATTTAAAGAAAAATGTTTAAAAAGAAATGTAACGATTTTTTATTTAAACCATTAAATATTGTGTAAATATGTTTGTATGTATGTAACATTATTTATACAGGGAAACTACTACTTATATTAAATAAATATGACATTTCTAACCTAAAAACAAAAAATGTAGATATTTAAAATTGTTAAAAAAATATTTATATTTTTTAAATTTTACTTTCAAAATATTTTCAATCGATTTTTATTTAATTTTTTGTATTTGGAAAAATTTTTATGCGTGGCTGCGGCATACAGTCTGTGTGTGCAAGCAAACAAAACTTAACGTGGCAACAATTTTGAAACGACATGGTTGTAATATTAAATTTTTTTAATTTTATTTAATTTTTTATAATAATTTTAATAAATATATATATAAAAAAATTGTTTACTCAAAAAATTATTTAATATTTAAAAGAAGGTGAATTTATATTTAAACGAAAAATTGCCAAAAGATATATTTTTATTTAATTTTGATACAAAATAATTATTTTTTGTATTAAAATCGAAAAAAAGGAGGAGGAGATCAACTAAAGCAAAAAATTGTTTATGTTTAGGGGGGGGGGAATAATTAATGAAAAAAACTTTTTAATTAATTAAGCTCTAGTTATTAATTGATTTAAATGTTTTTTTTTAATAATCAAAGAAAAATATTTAAACAAAAAATTTAATTAAAACAAACAAACAAACGAACGAGTAGAAATTATTTTTTATTAAGTTAAAATATTTTAAGTTTTTTTTTATTGAACGCAACTACAGCATGAATTTAAATATTAATTAATTAATTCAATAAAATAAAATTATTATTAACAATTTGAATAATTTGTGTTTAATTTAAAAGAAAATAAAAACTTCAAAATTAAAAGCTACAAATTTTTAATTAAAAAATAAAAAAAAACAAATAAAAAATTAAATAATTAATTAATCAAGTAATTAATTAACAAAACATTAAAAATCACAAATATTGCATTAAACTCAAACATTCGATTTTTCATTTTTCTCTTTCTCCAGGAATTTTCGAATTTTTTTCCTTTCTTTCTTTGTTTGCAAACAAAAGGATTTGAAATGAAAAATCGTTTTGAACAGGCTGATAAATTTAAAATTTCTAAATTATTAAAAATTAAGCTTTTTTACTTTTAATTTAGCTTTTAAGTGTTATAAAAATACAAAGTAATTGTTTTTTTTTTATTATTTGGAAGCTCTACTTTTGGTTTTATTTTTTTATATCAAAATGTTTTATTTGAATTTTAATTAAATTGAGAAATAAATTTCAAATCGAATTAATCATCGATTTCTGTGGTAACATGTTTGTTTTATTTTTTTCATATATTGTTGTTGCTATTTCGAAATTAAACTTCTGTAAATTACTTAGATATTTTTTTTTCATAAATTTCAAATATTTTCAATTTAAAAGAAAAAAATAAACTATAAAGCGAAATTTCTTTAAAATTGGTCAGTTTTTCTTATGCGTAATTAGGAAAAGCTTAGAATAATATAAATTTTGGATTTTGTTGATTTTATGAGTTAAGATATGCTAAGAGGCGTTTAAAAGCCAGTGCCAGTTTAAAATCATATCGAATATGCCATAATTTCATTATTTTATTTCTTACCAAAAGGACCTTAATTTCCCGTTAAATCAATAAATGAAGCTCAATTTGAATATGTATTATTAAACTCAGATTTCTTTAATATATTTAAAATATCATTGTATTTGCAACATTATTAGGAGTTTAAGCACTTAGAGAGCTCTTTTGTTTTTAACATTAGAAATGAGCGATACCGTTCCCAGTGAAAGTGATTTTTAAATCACTGTTCTTTAAAACAATGGCAGTGAGCGCAGTATTTCAAAAGAAAACATAAGAATGTTTTTTTTATTTGTATTACAAAATGAAAAATCACGGACAACAAAAGGATCCAAAGAGGACATTATTATTTTCTTTGAATGTAAAATTCTCTCTAAAGTTCACACTGTAAACCGTGGGAAACGAATAATTTAAATTCTAGATGAATCGTAAATATATGCTCAGCGCACCTTTAAGTAATTTTGCAGCCTCAAAAATAAAAACAAATACCTTCGAGTATGCAACAAAATAGGAAAGAACGACATTATTAGTAACTGATATTTCATAATTTCAGTCACTGAAGTGACCAGTGATTAACCAATCACAGTGATTAAGTCATAGTCATGAAAATATCGCTTATCTTTATCTTTATAGCACTAACACGATCTCATTAACCTTAATTTTATTCCCCTCAGGGGTAATCAAACCTGATTAAAAATTACAAAACACTTCGCTCTTATAAAAAGCTTCAAATGAAAAATTAAGTAGAAATACCTTTATAACTTTCAAAAGGCTAGTCCAGTTTCAAGTATGATAGTAGAGTTTTAGCATTTTGAGTTTGGACTTAATGGGGTCAATACACCTTTCCGATTTATTTTATTAATAACCGTTATTTAAGTAAAATATTATTTTCTCATTACATATTTATCAGACTTCGAAGTTCGAAACTTTTTTCCAGATTTGCTCCGAGTTTAATTTTTTTTCTGTTAGAGAGCGACCAAGAATTAAGATAACAATTTTGTTTTTATATCCTTCACAAACTTTAATAATTTAAGATCCGAAATAAAGATTTGACTGCGATTTCCTCCGTTGTTTGAAAACAATAATTTATATTAATCTTAAAAGTACCTGTATTATAACGAATTTAATTAAAGACTCCTTCCCAATCTTGTCATTCTATAATTTTGCGTGGAACAATCTGTAAAGGCTCTTGTGATTTTATGTCATTTCTCCACTGAATAGTTGAATTGACTTTCTGTACTGAAATATTCTCAAGAGAGTTAAATTCTTGATATTTTTAATACTCTTCAAAAAATTGCATCTATTTTGGAGTTATAATTATCAAAATTAGCTCCTTTTAAAAGAAGAGATAATTATCATAATAATTCGAGCTTTTGATAGGCCGAAAATCGCAAAGTATAATGGAATATGATCTCAACAAAAGAGCGTTAAAAAGAAGCTATCAATATCAGTCTAACTCTGCGGATCAGGAAATCTAAATTTTGAGCATTGTTTTTTTTGAGATGTTTGCTCTGTTGCTGCTAAAAAAATTCAGAAAGGTGTGATCTTTCGCACTCTCAGTTATTTCTCTCCATCTTTTACGGGTAATTAACTTTTACATTAAAAATTATATCTTCTAAACTTCTTTGTTCAACAAGCAATTGAAAATGTCCCCCGGACTAGATAAGAAATTTTTAAAAGGAGCAAGTGATTGGTGACCGTTTCGAGGTTTAACTTAAATAGGAAATGATGCGATTTTCTAAAATAAAACAAGACTTCAAGCGATTCAAAATTATTAGTTAAGGAAATGTAAAGACCTCTTGCAATTATTTATAAGAAAGTGTTTGAACCATTTTATTGGGATCACTTTCATCATTCCATGATACTCATGAATGCACAGATCATACCTCACGTCTATATTCTCTATATTCAAGAATCATGGACATGGTATAATGTAATCTTTATCATGAAGGTGGTTAAAATATCACTCACAAGATCGATATATTACAGGTTTAGAATTTGAGCACAGACGACTTAGCGATTGCAGTAAGAATTTAATAGCAGGAACTCAAATGTCATGTTCAAGACCACACAAATGTATGATGTCATTGTAAGGTGAAAGATTGTAGGGAAGTGTACCCATTATAGAGCATTTGAAAAGATCCTACGGAGCTCACGCTTATAATCCTGGCGATTTGCGTATTACGCCTACCAAGGCTCTACTTGTGACGTTGCATTATTTACCGACTGTCTAAGAGGACATAGTTACTGTCTTAACAATTATGCTCAGAAGTTTAGATGATTGGATGAGTAGAGAATACCGTCATGTATCAATTTTAAATGAATAGATATATAAATCTCACAATAATGCTTTTTTACCTAAGGGATCATTCTGGTAATCCCGGAAATATTGTTGCAGATAAACTGGCTGTAATAAGATTACGGGGAGATGGGTCATCTAGTTGACGAACCCCTCACTTATTAAAGATCTAATAGTTTGTCATAATATAGTTAAAAGTCAAATGAATCTAGCTGCTTGACTTCGAGGCTTATAATAAGAAAGAATACACAATTGACAATCTTCAGGAATATTATCTCACATGAAATAACTTTATTTTGTGCGAATCTTGCCTTCTAATCTCTTAGTGTCCTAAGTACACAGTGATGGGGAGAAGGAGGAGGGATTGGACATTTAACTATCCATTTTTAGGAATATTATCTTAAATGATCTAACTTCATTCTAGATCTCTCGAGGGTTAATCTTCGATCCTGTTCCATGCACAGTTAACACAACGGGATCATCTATCGATGACTATTTAAGTGCAGCTGCCTATAAATCATAACTTAGGCAGCTGTACGATTTATTATTATTTAGATATATTTAGTCCCAAGGAAATTGGTAAGATAAGACCACATAATATATAAACGATAGAGAACATTGATCATTATAAGACTTACTGATTCTGAATATATACTTTGATAGAGGACACAAACTAAGAGAATTGAAATCATATATAAACTTTCAAGGATATAAACCTTTAAGAAATTATATCATTTAAAAACTGGAATATTATAATCGTTAAAAAATTAAGTGTAACCCAGAAATTTGCCTATCATAGATCAAAAATTCCGCATACCATGAAAAAAAATTAAGTCCTTTTTTCTACAAAATTATTGAACTAACATTTACTCTAGCAATTTAATTTAAAATCAACAAAATCTAAAAGCATTTTAATTTTTTTTAATTAAAAAAGAAGTTTTGAAAAAAATATATAATAAATATCGCCCTAAATGAAAAAATGGTTTATGGAAAATAAATCAATCAAAAGAAAAAAATGTTTCAAAATAATTATTTTTTAAAAAATCTACTTAAGTTTTATTTTAAAAAAATATATTTTACATGCAAAAAGGACACAAATGTTATTAAATTATTTTATTTATTTAAATTTTAATTTAGATTTTTAAATGCTTTCAAAATGATTTTTTTTAATAACAGAAATAAATAAAAAATAAATTATAATAAAAGACAAAGAAAAATATTTTTTAAAAATATTTTTAAAAATATTTTTTTTAAATTATTGTTTTAGAAAATTTTTGTTAAATTTTGTTTTTTTAAGAGAAAAAAATTGTGAACAAAATTTTGTTATTTAAGTGATTTACAGAAGAAAGTGTAAAAACACCTAAATTGTAGTAAATAACGAAAAAATATTTTACATACAGAAACTTGAATCAACGTTGAAAACATAGTTGATTTAACATTGGCTAACATTTTTTCATTTAGTTAAAATTAAACATTTTTAATTTTGATGTGAAATAATATTGCACTGATTAGAAACTTTCGCTATTAATTTATAAAATTTTTTATAAGAAAAAAATGCATTTACTGTGAAACAATGTTGAATTAACATTTTTTTATATATAAAGCAAAATCATAACTGCTTAAATGTTAAATTTGTTTTTAGAAACAAAAATGTCAATTCAACATTGTTTTGATATTATTTCATCTCCAAACTTAATAACGTTTTAAAAACGCTTAATTTTAACTGAATGGAAAAAATAAACATTTTCTAAAATCAATTATTATTCGATGTTGATTTTACTTTTTTATTCAAGTTTATAAACTTGGATTTAAGATTTTCAAAAAGTATTTCAGATAATGAAAAGCCTAAATAACTTATAAATTTATTTTTAAGTTGTTTCTTTTAGATTTAACAAAAATATTAAAATTAACACAAACACACATGCCGCCAAGAAATCAATGCCTTTTTTAATATTGTGGACTTTTTAGACGATTTTTTTAACAAACAGGAAATTAACTCAAATTTTTTTGTAACGTTTTTTTAGTTTTCAAATATTCCTGATTTGTTTTTTGGTTGGATTTTGACAAAAAAAGCCTTTGGTGAATTTTTGTAATTTTCTTTTTTGTTGAAACAAAACATTTTGATTTAAAAATTTGTTTTTGGATTTTTTTCAATTTTTTTATAAAAAAAAACTAAAAATGAAAAACAAATGTTTGAATATGCAATTTTTTTTAAATTAAAATTAGAAAAAATAATTTTAATTAAAAAACAAAATTTAATTAAGAAATAAATTTTTGTTAAAAAATGTTTATATTGTGTAGAGTTTTTTATTAAAATACTAAAATTGGTGAGATTTTTAGATTTTTGATTTTTTTTGAGAGAAATAGGCGGTACAGCTGCATGTTGGTTTTTTATAATTTTTGATCATAATTTTAATTGATTTGGTGGTGGATTTTTTGTTTGTTTTTTTATTGTATTTGTAGGTGTGTACCTTTTTCTAGGATCCTTGTTATAAGTTCCACCATATTTGCTTCTTTGGGCAGCCAGTTCTGTGATTTCTGGTATCCAACTAGCGAACACAGCCTATGTATTATATATTGATACATATACATATATATATATAGATGTAATAGTTGTTGGTTGAAGTTCATGTAGTAGTAGTAGTATTATTTTAACAACAACAAAAAAATTAAACTCAAATCATATTAAACCAAACAAAAAAATGTTAACATAATTAAGTAAATCATAGTATCCTTTATTTTTGTTTGTTGTTATTCTAGGTATTTACAAAAAAAAACACAATATCCTGTTGTTTGACTTAACACACAGTTTTCATTGTTGTAAGTAATATAAAGAATAAGAGAATATTTTTTTATATATAAAAGAGAGCATTTAAGAGAGCGAAAAAAATCCTTTAAATCCTTTAAACGTAGTAAAAGTTTTTGAAAGAGTAATCACAAGAAAAGCTCTTATTTACAAACACTGCCTGTTTAATAGTTGTAGTAGTAGTAGTAATATTTATTTTTTAAGAATTCAGACACACACACGCTCACACACACATACATTTATTTAAGAGTTATTGACTCTGTTTTTTTTTTTTGTTTAAATTAAAAGTTCCGTTCACACTTTACCAATATTTAGCAAATATTACAAAACACATTTTACAAATATTTTACAAGATTTTTTTTTCAATTTACACTTCTTGATCCTTCTACTTGAAAGGCGCCTGTGTGGAAATAATATCAACAAAGTATTTGTACCTACTTAAATTTAATAACATTAACTATTCGCTACATTATCTTAAAGTGAAATTTAATAAATTTAGTTAAAACTACTAGAAGAAAAATTATAATAAAAATAAAACTATAAATAAGAGGAAATATTGCTCAAATCATAAGAGAAAAATTTTAAGTTAATAAAGAGCGACAAAAAGGATATAAAGGAAATTATAAAAAATTCAAAGAAAATGTATTGAAATGTATTTGCTTTAAACAAGTCCATATTGGAGCGAAACTAAAGACTGCATTTAGTAAATCTATATTTTCGGTTTTGCAATATCGAATCAGAATTTCTTTGAAATTCAAATGTTAATGGATATGAAAAGATTAAAAATATTATTAATAATTACAATATGGTTATCAATTAATATATAAAAGTATTTCTTCAATATATAAAAAATATTTCTTTAAATCATCCAGGATAATAACATTAAAAAATATCCTTTCAAAATATCCTTTCACAATAATAATGAGAGCATATTAACTTTGTCATTCTTTGTGTTACACCAAGAAGGAAGCACCTCCGTTTGCTGTCTATTTAAAACATTCTCACGTCCAATTCATAAGAAATTTTATAGTTCTCTTCACTTTCCTATTTAAGACCAGCAATATTAGGTTAAGTTAGGTAGGAAAGAGGTTATTGGTCGATATATGAAGCAACTTTAAAATCTAATGGGATTTAAACAGAATTTATACAAAAAGCGTATCTATGTGTTATTCATCGTTGCTACGACAAATATCCATTTTGCACCGAAACGACCCGAGTCACACTCGGCCAACAGTATCAGCTGTTGTCAACCAAGTGACAACTGTAACACTCGGAAGTTTTTTCCACAAAAAATTATTAGTTAAGGAAATGTAAAGACCTCTTGCAATTATTTTTAAGAAAGTGTTTGAACCATTTTATTGGGATCACTTTCATCATTCCATGACACCCATAAATGCACAGATCATACCTCACGTCTATATTCTCTATATTCAAGAATCATGGACATGGTATAATGTAATCTTTATCATGAAAGGAGGTAAGACATTATAATCCTGGCGATTTGCGAACTACTCCTATAAAGGCTCTACTTGTGACGCTGTATTAATTACCGGCTCTCTAAGAGGACATAGTTAATATCTCAACATTTATGCTCAACAATCCCGGCAATATTGTTGCAGATAAACTGGCTGCAATAAGATTTAGTCTAGTCGACGAAACCCTCACTTATTAGAGATCTAATAGTTTGTCATAATAAAGTTAATAGTCAAATGAATCTAGCTGCTGAGGCTTATAATAAGAAGGAATACACAATTGACAACCTTCAGGAATATTATCTCAAATGAAATAACTTTATTTTGTGCATCTCGAAAAAGAATCTTGCCTTCTAATCTTTTAGTGTCCTAAGTACACAGTGATGGGGAGAAGGAGGAGGGATTGGACATTTAACTATCCATTTTCAGGAATATTATCTCAAATAATCTAACTTCATTCCAGATCTCTCGAGGGTTAATCTTTGATCCTGTTCCATGGACAGTTAACGGAAGTATTTTCCACAAAAAATTATAGTTAGAGTTAAACTTTTACAACAACATCGTGTAAATCAGTGTGTCACAGGTGTCACACAGGTCGTAATTATAAAGATAATTTTCTGAAATACGCCAAATATATTTATTTTGATAAAATAATAAAAAAGATTGTGCTGAGACAATTATTTGATCTAGTTTTTATAACTCTATTAAAAAGTTAGTAATTTGGCGAATATCGAGTCATATTTTTCTATAGCTGTCATATAAACTACTTCCCTGGAATAGTAGTTTTAACGTAAATACATTATAATTTTATTAAAATTGATTTTCTTATTGTGCTAAATATTTGGTTATAACTCTCATATAAGAATCCTTTTCAGAATATAATTGGCGTAGGGTTTTTAGGATTCGGCACAGTCCAATATAGCCCAATTTGTACATGTTTTAAATAATATCTTTGTACATTTTAAACATTTTGAAGAGGTTTTTTATTTATTTGAAATTTATGACGATATCAAAGACAACAATTTTTGAAAGGATCTCCAGGATAATAACATAAATATTTTATTCTTTAATATTTTTGAAAATTTTAAATCTTAAAAATTAAATTGAGAGATAAAAATTTTTAAAAAGACATCCAGGATAATAACAAAATTATTTTTTAATAACCTTTTTAATTTAAAATAAATTTATTTCAAATGAAATTTAACATTCACTTAAAATTTACAATTATATTACATTTTTAAGGACATTTTTTTATGTGTAACCTGAAGGATTTCAAAGAAAATATTTTTCACTTTTTTAAATTCTTAGCTTAAATTAATACCCATATAATGGCCATAAAATGCCTTTATTTATTTTATAATTTTTTTAGAAAATCACATGTCCTTTGAAAATTTAAAATCGATTTAAAAAGAAAACTGAACCGATTTAAAAATAAAAAAACTAAAAATACAGTTTTTCCAAGTTGCCTCCATTTTTTTATATATGAAATTAACTGATTTGCAAATTTTCATTAAAATTTTGCAGTTTGTCGCTTGTCGCCTCCATTGTAATCTTTGATAATTTGAGCAATATTTCTAAATCTAATGAATTTGTTTTAACTTACATAATACTATGAACTTAATTTGTTGTTATTAACAAAATGTCATGATTAAAACTAAAAAAAATTATGATTAAATTAAAAAATTAAATATATTTTTTTAGAAATTTTCCTTAAAATCCTAACAAAAGGGGGAAATATACCTTCCTCTTCGAAAACCTTAAAACGTAATGCGTGACCCTTTTTTGCTATACGAAATTCCTTATTATTGCTGCTGTTCGTAAATTTAGTATCTTTACTTAAAAACTTAATATCTCTACTTAAAATTATTATTTTTGGAGTTGGTGTTTTTTATGTTGAATATTGAAAAAAACATAATTTTAAATTATCGGTTTTATTAAAAAAAGATATATAATTAAGACACAATTGTGGTGAAGAAAACACAATTAGCAGTAGCGCAATAAATAGACGTTTACGTTTTATTAAAATTAAATATATATAACGATTATTTTGTAAAAAAAAATAATGACTAAAAAATTTAATTTTTTATTGACTTTAAATTACAACATTTAGAATGTTTTTTTTTTAAATAAACAATGAGAAATATATTTATATTATTTTCTTTTTTTTTTAATAAATTTATTATTATGAATAAAGATTGGATTGAGTTTCATAATTAAATACATAACACCACAAAGATTTTTTAGATCCACAAAGATCTACTGGGATCATATATTTCCGAGTATATAAAAGGTATTTGCGATCTTTATCTTTTTCACTAAACGCTGTTTCTTGTAACACAATAATATGATCCTTTCAACCAGATAACTGTTTTGCAACATATTGCTACTCTCACCTTAAAATTTACTCAATATGATATTGTGGATCAAGTGTGATCACTTAACAGTCATATGTTTGTTATATTATTTTGATGATGAACATGTTATAGTTGAAGATCTATATTTTGTTTGGATTAGTGCCTTTTAAATGTTCTGATAAAATTGAGATTTGAATTTTTAAACGAATTTAAGTAAAACAAAAACTATTTTCCGGGGGATCTTTAAATCTGCATGCCAAAATTTTAGAGAGATCAGTTTCATATACTTAAAAAACAGCTGTATTCCCATATTTTACAAAATTTTGTTTAGCAAAAATATCGAAAATGAGTAAGAGATGCCACATCGGCTAGCAAATTTTATGGAAGATGGCAGCTCAGAACCATCTCATAATATTAAAAAAAAAGAAATTCTTGGTAGCCAGATATAGATTTATTTTAAAGTAGTATTATCGAATTAACATTCAAAAATCGGGCCTTAATTTTGGGACTTTCTTAATAAAACTACGCTTTTTCTTAGATCTAAGATCTATTCAAATTTCATTTCGGATGAAAACTTAAAGTTTCTAGTGGTCACACAATTTTGTGGATTTCAAAATGTATTTTTCCCGTTAAAAAAGTACAAAATTCAGCTTGTCTATTTCAGACAGCCATTGAAAAAAATTGTAGACTAGGATTGCCCTGAAATTTGTGAGGAGATAGGGCAGTATTATTGGATTGTATTAAACAAAAGTACTTGTGGGGCTGTGTTCATCCATGATCTGTAATTTGTCAGTAGATATTAAAGCAGTGTTGCCAGATAAATTATATAAGGTGTGTCAATATTGACAACTTAATGGCAATAGAGAATCTGACTAAAGGCTTAATATCAGCCCCTGTCAGTAGATACTAAGAAAGTGATGCCCTTTTTAATGTAACAAGAATTTCTTGTAAAAAAGTGTATTTTGCCATAAAAAAGCAAAAAATTCCTGTTTCGACAATAACGGCAAATAAAATTGCTTGATTAAGCTAGATCGCCTTTAACTCATCAACATCAAATGGGGACGTAATATCATATCTAAGGAAAGATTTCTATTAATGAAGATCAGCTAGAAATGCCAAGTTAAAGTTTCTTAACTTTTAGAGTGGTAGATTATACTCTAGAATAAATGGCAAACAATAAAGGCGTATACATTAAAAAAACGTTAATGGAACTTCTGTTGAAAGCGAAAAGTTCTGATAATGTAAATATATTCGAATAAAGTGGTGTAAATGGCATAATTGGGGTTTAAAATTGATCGATATTCAATCGTTTAGCTGTGTTTCCAAATACAATTTAAACAAATATTTTACATTTGTGAAAAATTCTCCTTCGTTTTGTTATGAGAAAAATATAACTGAAATTCAATTAAACTAACAATTTTCAAATAAAACAATTTTGCACGATCAAAAATAAATTCATTTCAATATCATTGAATAAAATGTCTTGGTTCAACTTCTTTGATCTGCCTTCTTTGAATATAAACTTAAACTGATTTAGTGTGCATTACTTCTTCATTACTTCCTAAAATGAAAGTAGTGCTCTTTATTGATCACTATTATTGAGATTTTCATTGATATACTTTCATATGAAATGATATTAGTAACCTCTATTGATCAGAAAGTAGTGATATTGCCGATCTACATTTATAGAAAGTAGATAATTTCTTGATCATCATTGAAGGAACGAAGTAATATTTATTGATCTTATTTTACCTAAAGTGAAAGTAGTGATCTTAATAGTTTTGTATTGGTAGAAAGTAACTATATTTATTGATACAACAAAGCTATTAAACAAAATGATCGCAATTGATCGCATACTTTTCATATAATTCAACATAATTTAAAGTTCAAATAAAAGGATTTTAAATGTTGATAGATGACAAGACAAGATGGATGGATGGATGGATGGATACATTTAAAATTTATAAAACTCTCAATCCAATCTTTATCACTTTTTCAAGAATTTTCAAACAATTATCGCTTTTTTCCAAATTTAAACTCATTTTTTTAAACATTTTTGTTTGAAAATTTTTTCAATTTATGTTTAACTTTTTTAGAATTTAAGTTATTTGTTGTAGATGATAAACTACTGTGTTGACAAAAATTAATGAGAAACATAACTAATAAATTAGAATCATAACAAGAAACAACATTATTATTATAATTAATTTTTTAAGAAACATTTTTTATATAATTTTTTTTTCAAAAATTTCCAACAGGCTCAACTCACTAGAAAAAAAGTACTAAACTACCTGTGAAGGGTGAAAGTAGTGTTAATATAAATTTCCCTTATTTTAGTTTAAAAATAAAAAAATAAATTGATATAAATTAGATTAAATGACAAGATGATTGATTGATTTGATTTTTTTAAATGTAACGATTTTTTTTAACAAAAAACAAACAAAAAGAAGATGACAATAAATTGCTGGTATGACATGGTGGGTAATATTTGAGAAAATGAAGGAAAATGGTGAGAGAAATAAATATTTGAATACTTATTATGAGAAATAAAAAAACAAAAACAATATTAAGTGATTGAATGAGAGAAAACAGGAAAAGGAAGTTGGGAGCTTAAGAGCAACTAAAGGGAAAAGGAAATGCTTTATAGATTAAAGGAAAAGATATTTCGATAAATTTTTTAATGACGTTCTTTTATTAATTATCACTTTATTTTTTAAGGGAATTCCTTAAAAAAAGACTTAAATTATTATTTCTTATTGCTGTTTTCTTTTTTTCGGTTTTTTGGCTGTTTTAAATGATTTGGGTGGCAGGTTGGTTGGTTTGTTTGGTTGGTTGGTTTGTTTCTTGGGTAAATTGGTGATAATGGTGATAATAGATAATATTTGTTTTATTTGTTGTTTAATGCTACATTACAAAACCAAACCAAAATAAGGGTAACAGACTAATTAATATAGAAAGAATTACAATAATTTTTTTAAATTAAAAACATAATGTTTTTTTGTTTATAATAAACATTAAAAAAAAAGAAATAGAAAAAACAACTTAAAATATTTGTAGAAATATTAAAAGAAAATGTAAAATAAAGGAAAATGGTGCTAAATAAAATTAATATTTTTTTAAAATACTTGAAATAAATATAATAAAAAGGAAATAAAATAAGAAAAAAAGCACTTCTTTATCTGACTTATCTGGGTGAAGTTATAATTATTGTCATTACTAATGTTAGCAAATTGTTCAATTATAGCAACTCATGGGTTAAAATTTAACGAAAAATCAAATTAAATTAAAAGGAAACCAGGATAAAACCTTAAAAAGTCAAAATTAATGAAATTTAATTATGCACACAGAGAAAAAAGGAGTTGTTATATCGACGATCGAAAGACTACTGATTAAGCCAAACTAAGTATGATGGTAATTCAACCATATTATGTTCGTTAATATGGATATTGCAAAAGTGAAACTATTTCAAACATAATCATGTTCGAATGGTCACATATTTTGTTATGCAATCGCTAATGTCACCACCAAAATATGATTGTAATTCAACCATATGACAAAATTATTTCAAACTAATTATAATATCTTTTAAGTAACTAAGATAACGATATTATTTTTCTCTCGGTTATGCCACAACCAAAGTATGATTGTAACCATTTTACAGTTTATGATCTAAATGTTTTCATTTTATAACTATAACTTTTAACATTTAAATCACAAAAATATATATTTTATATTTAGCAGAATCATAATATTATTTCTTCTTGGTTATATCGCAAACAAAATATGACTGCAATTCAAACATATTATGGTCTATAACATAAATGCTTCAAACTCATATGTATATATATATGATTCTGGCACAATTATGTCTTTGAAATCACATAGAGGGCACAATCATATTTTTTAAATCACAATGATAAACTGATTATATTAACACCAAATCCATATTATGGTCTATAATTTGTTCACATATTTGAAATCACAATAAACACCATAATATTATTTTCTCTCGAAAACAATCATACTTAAGTATGATAATGACACAACCATATAATGGTCAATAACATAAATTTTTAAATCTCATAAATCATTGGTTTTTAGCACAATTGCAAATGAAACCACATAAATGTTTCAATCTCATAACTATAATTTGGTTTTATCACAATCATATTTTTGAAATCACAATGGTAAACATAATAGTGATTGTAATTAAATTACAATGGTCTATAAGATTAACTTGAAACTTTAATCTTGTAGACTCTTTGACTATTATTTGGTTCAACCAGAATCATAACTTTCTTATTTCATAATCATACTATGTTGCCTCTCGATTATGGTCACCACAATCATAATTTTCTCTATGTGTGCTCTTTAAGGTTTACTGGGATTTTAAACAAAAGTCATGATCAGATATATTTCAATTTTTATAAAAAAATGATTTCAGATTTTCTTTAATAAATCACAGCTTTCGTTCTCATCCCTTTCGTGGTTTTTAAATAAACGAAAAATTTTAAAATTAAAAAAAAAAGGATTTTTTAATATTTTCATTTATGTACGATTTTTTTAACCTTAAAAAATATTTTACATATGTTTAAATGCGTTTTTTTTCTTCTTATTAAAAAATATATTTTTATTTATATAGAAAAAAGAGTACTGATTTAAAAATGATCATGTTAGTTATGATTTTATTTATTTTGGGTGTTTAAAAAAATATATTTTTTTAATTTTTATTTTTTTGTTTTTAATTTTTTTATTTTGAATTTGTTAGACTACCTCTTTCCGTGTTCTCTTTTAAGTTCGCCGCCATATTTATTGCCACTACCAACAAGTTCAATTATTTCCGGTATACTGCTGGCAAACATTGCCTAAAATATCGTGGGGGTTGTATATTTTTGGTTTTTATTTGTTTGAGATTTTTTTTTTTTGTCAAAAAAACATATATTTATTTTGCATTATTGTTATGTAATTAATTAATATTAAGAAAATTAAACATAAATAAAATTGTAAAGAAAAAAATATATTTTTGTTTTTGTTAAAAAATGCCTGAGACCTGAATTTATAAAACAACAATATAGATAAATCGGTTGAGAACCGATTTCGAAAATATCCTATACCAAAGTGTTTTGTTTTTTTTAAGCAGATTTTCAAATTACTTTTTAAGGAACTTGTTTCGTAGTCGTTGAAATTAAGTCGTTTTAGTTGGATGAAAGATCACTTTATCCAAGAAAGAATTTTAAGCGATTTTTTTAAAAATAAATTAAGATTATTTTTTAATAAATAAAAATATTTTCCAATAAGTGGAAAACTTCTCTTTTAAATTGATCAGGAAAATATTTATCAAATTTTGCTTTGAAAAATTAGTTTTATCCCCTAAAAGAATTTTTCTTCTTTTATTATTATGAAACGAAATTAAAAATTTGTTTAAACGGAAAATATGTCCAATATTTTTCTTAAGAGTTAATTCATCAAACAATTTGTCATTTAGAAATATTATTAGGAAATTGTTGAAAAATTCTCTCTCAAAAATTCTCTTAAAATAAATTAAAGAAAAAAATTCCTTTCCAAAGTAAGAAATTGTCAACAATTATTTTTAAGCCAAAATTATTCTTTAAAAAATGTAAAATTTCCTCTTAAAGGAAAAATTATTAACTAGAAAATATTTTTATAGAAAAACGTTTTCTTAAAAAATTAAAAATTTTTTTCTTAATAAAAGTTTCCTCTCAATTTTTTTTTTTTTTTTTTGACAAAATTTGTGTTAAATGATTTTTTTGGAAAAAGTTTCTTAACAAAAAAAAATTATTTTACTTGATTTTTAATTTTTAATGTTAATTTTTTTAATGTTAAAACTTTTCTCTTAAATATTTTGTTAAAAAATGTATCTTAAATTTTAAGAAAATCTTTTTATTTTTCATTGACTACAAAGTTTTTTTATTTCTTTTAAATAAATTTTTTTGAAACATTTTCTTTTAAATTTTATTTAAGAGAATCTTTTTTTCTTTGACAATTAGGTTTTTTTTTAATTTTCTCTTAATTAATATTTTTGAGAAAATAATTGTTTTGGTTTATTAATTAATAATTAATTTATTAATAATTTCTTTATAATTTTTTTTAGAAAATTTTCTTTTAACAAAATTTTGGATGAGAAAATTTTTACTCTACAATTTTTAATATTTAAAAAAATATTTTCTAAAAGTGTAAAATAAAATATTAATATTTTATTTTGACAAATTTCTATAATATATAATTAACAGAATCATAATATTATTTCTTCTTGGTTATATCGCAAACAAAATATGATTGAAATTCAAACATATTATGGTCTATAACATAGCACAATTATGTCTACAATTTTTAATATTTTTAAAAATATTTTCTAAAAGTGTAAAATAAAATATTAATATTTTATTTTCACTATTTTTTTAAAAAAATGTTCTTTAAGTATTATTTCATTCTTAATTTTCTCTTAAATAATTGATTTAGAAAATTTGTCTCTTATTTAGATTTTTTTATTTATTTTTAGAAATATTTTCTTTTAACAAAATCTTATTGAGAAAAGTTTTCTCCCAATAATTTTTTACATTTCCTTTTTTAGGAATATTTTCTCTCAATAATTTTAAGTTAAATGCTTAAATGAATTTTCTTACAATTTTTTGTTTTCTTATTTTCACTTTATATTTAATATTCTGTGAAATAAATATTTACACAAAATTCTCTTAATATATTTTTTAGGACAAATTTTCTCTTAATAATTTTTGTTAGATATTTTCTCTTATTTTTTTAGAAAATTCTGAAATTATTTTTTTTAAACTTTACTCTAAAATTATTAATTTATTGATAATTCTGAAAAGATATTTAATTGAAAATTTATAGGAAACATTAAAAAACGAATATCTGTTCAATAGATCATTCGAAGAAAAATGTTTCAGAGTTTATTTAAAAATCTCTCTCAAATAAACTCCGTAAACTTTCTGAAATATCTCGAAATTGAAGATTCCTTATAGGAAAAAGTTATGGAATATTCCTACTGAAAAAGAAATACGGTATTTGATCTACTTATGTGTATCGATTTCCAATTTTGTTAAAATATTTCGAAAGAGTAAATATTTCTTGTCATTATTTGGTCAAATGTTTAACACTATGGCATAGAATATTTCTCTCTAGATATACAAAATACTCCTAATTATCGGCCTATTATTGAAAAATGTTCTTTTAAATTTTTTTTGGTATATAAAAGCTGTTAAAACACATTTATGCAGCCGCCAGCATTGCATGCAACACAAGATAGAAGACTTTTTCATTTATTTCATGATTTTTTTTTTTTTTGAACAGAAACAAATATTCCCTAAAAAAATTCTGAAGATTAAGAAAATAAAATAAATAAATGCTGGACAAATAAAAAAATGAATTTGTTATTAAAATTATAAAAATTAAAATTTAAAATAAAATAATAAAATTTTTAAAATCAAATTATGAAATTTTGTCATGAATGAACATGCAAAAAGGATAATTGAAAATTGAAAATTTTAATTTTTAATAAATTTTAAAAAACTAATAATTAAAAATTAACAAATTGAATACTTAACAAAAAACAACCTAAACAAAAGACTAATTTTTTAATTAAATTAATTAAAATTTTTAATAGATTTCAATAAAATGATTTCTGATTAAAATTAAAGGGAAAGAGAAAACTAATTATAAAAGATTTTTTTTTTAATTAAGGAGTTTTAACTTTAATATTTAGAAAATGAAATAAAAGAAATTTAAAATTAATTAATTAATTAGTTAAGTAATTAATTAAGTAAATAAGTTGATAAATATTATGGATATTTTGAAAATAACTTTAGTTGTGTAAACTAAAATGAAATTTTATAAAAATAGTGCACAAATTACTAAGGCGTAGTAAATTCTTTTTCTTTAAATTTTTATTATAATTTTATTATAATTAATTAATAATAAAAATATTTTTATGATTTTTTTTTAATAATTAAAAAGTTTTCAACACAAAATTTTTCAAATAAAAAAAAGGAAAAACATGTTATAGTCGTTTAAGCCCGACTATGTAATATCCTACACCACGAAAAATTTATGATCGACCCTCGTAAATTTTACTTTTCTTATTTATGTTTAAGTGTAATTGTTGTTGTAAAAGTTATGCGTATGAAAGTTATTTTTTTCTAGTGTGTTATAACGAAGTTAGAAGAAATGATGGCCCGACCCTCGTATTACTTCGAACATTAATTTTATAATGTATTTATTTTAATTGGACCAGTTGTGATATTTGGAAGGGGGCTTTTATGGGACCTATAAGAAGTAATGGACCAACCCTCGCATAATTTGGCACATCGATTTAAAATTCCTTTAAATATATAATGGTGTTGAATTTTGTTGAAATCGTTTTATATTTAGCAATTCTATGACCTTAAATCCCCATTCCGGAAGGACAGTTTTCTGAGAGCTACCTGAAATATTGGATGGATGGGAATTTTATTAAGATATCTCAAAAATTGCGACCAATAGAGTGTTCACAACTTCTATATTTATAGCCAGCCGGACTGACAGCCAGAAAATCGGACGGACATCGTTAAGACCACTATTAAAGTGATTCTAAGTCTAACGGTATACTTAAAGGTGGGTGTTACACCATTTTGTTGTATGCTACAAACATCAGCACAAAGGCATATTACCCCAACCGTGGTGTAGGATATAAAGAGAAAAAAATTATAGAGGAAATTATGCGATTAATATTTTTTTAATTTGAAATTAATGATACTTAATTAAATTTCAAATTATTTAATTTTTATATAAATTTTTTATTAAATTATTGGATAAGAAAATGTATCAAAAACCTTACTGTCTAATAGCAGCAAACTAAACACTAAAAAAATAGTATGTAGTTAGTTAATAGTGGTTTAGTAAATTACTTTTTTTAATAATAAATAGTTAATACTTTCATTCACACAACCGTCTTTTTTTCTCATTTCTTTTTTTTATAAGAAAGAAAATATGTATTTTAATATACAGTGTTTTTTTATTTAACAATTTTTTTATTTATAATAAATTAAAAACCCCTAAAAGTTCTTTAAACGAACAGCATTTCAAAATAGTTTTCTAGGGGTGGGGAGGAATACGTTTCACATCTCTGTCTAAAAATTTTCAAAACCCTGATTTTTTTCACGTTTTAAAAGAAAAATAATAATTGGCAGCAGCTCAATTTTAGTTTCTAAATTCCTTAACTAAAAATAATTATTCTTCTTTTTTCCTTTTTTGCAAAAAAAAATCTTTTAAAATTCTTAATTAATTATAAAACAAATTTTAATAAAAAAGATTAAATTGTAAACTTACCAAACCAACGAGTAAGAAGAACACTAGGAATGTTCTTCCCAATACAGTCTCACAGTATACATCACCATATCCTACCGTTGACATGGTTACAATTAGAAAATAGACACAGGTCCAATAGGATAAACGATGTGCATTATTAAAATCCAGCGGATCGCCAGAGTTTTCCAGCTAAATTTTAAGTAAATGCAAGAATTGTTCATCAAAATAACATTTCATTATTTCATCAACATCATTATTAACATCACAACATCATCATCTTCATTATCATAATTATTAACAAACACATTTATCAACAACATCAAAAAAAAGTATCTTAAGGATAATGTTTAGTCAAAAATTGGTTTATACTATTGGACAACATTTTATTCCATTTTTTTCTCTTTTAAATATTTACATATAAATAGAAATAAACATTAATTGGTGAAAGTATTATAATTGTAATTGTAATTAGAATAAATCTTTAAATAAGGTTCTGATATTTTAAAAGATTCATCAGTTAATTATAATAACTCTGGCTAAATGTGAAAATCTCTTAAAAAGTTGAACTCATATTTAAAGATTAATTTTATGAAAAAAAAATATTTAAAAAAATAATACATAAATATTTACATTATTAAAGGTTAAAACAACTATGCAGCAATATTATATTCAAACCAAAGAGTTAACTGGAGCAGTTAGAAATTCTTTCTAAAGAGAAGATAAATTAAACAAACGAAAATTCTCTTTAAAACCAGAACTAATCATAGATTCTCTCTTAATTTTTTTAATTATAGAAATACTAGTGACAAATTTATAATACATTTCTTATCATTTTCCTAAAAGTTTATTTATCAAAAATACTTTCTTAAATGTCAGAAATCCTTCTGAAAAGAAAAAAATATAAGAATAATTTTCTTTTAAAGTTCAGTACTTCCAAAATGTAATTTTATAAAAAATCAAATATAATTTATTTAAAACTCTCTTTCGTTTACTAAAAATTCCCTCTCTTCCCTTCCCTTAATTTAAAAAAAAAAAAAATTTAGTAAAAATAAATAAGAAGTTGTCACGTATTATAAATTTATAAAAATTTTCTCTTTAAATAAAAGTTATCCAAATATTTAATTAATAAAAAAATTTAACAATATATAGTCTCTTAAAAAAGCAACAAAAAACTCAAAATTTTCTCTTAAAACAAATAAAATTTTCTTTTAAGAAAAATAACATAAAAAATAAATTTTTCTTAAAAAAAAAAATCCTACAAAGAAAAACTTTATTGTTTTATGAAAAAATTATCATTATTTTCCTTTGAAAACAATAATCACAAATTTGGCACTAAGAAAAATTAAAAGAAAATTTTCTCTTAAGAAAAAAATAATTAAAAAATTGTCTCTTAAGAAAATAATAATGTCAAAAATTGAAAATGATTTGATCTAAGGAAAAAATAGCAAAAAACAAATTATTTTAGGAAAAATAATCAAAAATTTTCTCTTAAAAAAATATAAAATTTCTCTTAAGAAAAAATAGTAAAAAAATTTCTCTTCAAAAAAAATTAAAAAAAAATTATCTTAAAAAATTATAATCAAATATCAAACATTTTACCACAAGAAGAAGTTATTAAAAATCTTCCATTAAAAAAAATACTTGAAAAATATGTCTTAAGAATTAGAAAATATTTATTAAGAAATATTGTCTAAAATTTTTATACTAAAAATTTTCTCTTATCAATAATTTGCTCTTTTTGAAAACTTTAAGTAAAATTTTCTCTTTGCATTGAAATGAACAGTTTTATTTTTTTTAATAATTTTCAATGTACACATTTTTTCTTTTCAAAAATTTATAATTAAATAATTTTTCTCTTAATAAAAACTTGTTACTTAATATTTCTAAAAAAAAATTACATAAAGTTTTCAGGAAAATCTTTTTAAATAATTTTTGAATTTACTTTTAGAGAATTTTTTTTTAAATTTCTCCTTCAGAAGAATTTATATCAATATGTTTCCTTTATAATGAATATCCGTTTCAGAGAGAATTTTTGATATATATTTTTATATTTCTCCAATAGAGATTTGTGAGTAAATATTTCGTTCGAAGAAAATGTTTTCTTTAAAGGAAAAAATTTTATTTAGAAAGAATTTTTAAAATATTTTATTGAAATTTTTGAATTCCTTTCATTTTTATAAAATGTTTCTCTTTAAAAAAATTATTTATAGAAATTATCTCTTAATACAAACGCTGGTTTTCTCAATACCAAAAATTTGTTTATTGTCTCGTAATGTAAAATGTTGGTTAATTTTTTTATAAAAATTGTCAAGAATTCTTCAAGAATTTTCTATTATAAAGTATTTTTCTCTTATAAAAGCTTTTCAAATTTTTCTCTTATAAAATCATTTAAAATTTTTATTTTTACTTTTATTTTTCTTTTTTAAATTTTCTAAAAAATAAAATACATAAAAGATCTAAATTTCCCTTAAAAGAAATTTTAAATTTTTTTTAAGAAAAAAATTTTTCTAGAAATAAAATTTCATAAAAATAAAAAAAATCAAAATTTTTCTTAAAAATATTTTCTTAATTTTTTTTTTTTTGTTTTTAAGAAAAACTGACGATTTTTCTGGAAAAAATTAAAAATTTTTGTTTGAAAAAATATTCACAATTTTTCTTGGAGAAAATATTTTCTTAAGTTTGTTTTAATCTAACAATCTTAAGTTCAAAGCTCCAGTTGTACTTGTGGCTTTTTTTAAATATAGTATTTGTTGCATAGTGAAAAATATTCAGAATAACCCAGCAAAAAAATGAACTTATAAAGAAGTCAACAAAATTCAATAATCTTGATCAACGAAAGATTTCTCCATGAAAATTCAAATTGTAAATTGACCGATCAATTTTTGCTCTTTATTATATAGAATTTTCGTTTTTTTTAATTTTTTTAATTTGGAAAATTGACTTTTACTTTTAATTTTTTTGCTGGTTTTAAAAAACACATTAAATATAATACAAAATTTTCTTTACAACACTGAAAATGAAAACTCAAATAAAAATAATATAAAAAAAGGTAGAAATTTTTACATACCAGATGTATAATACCGGCTGCTGTTAACCACACGGATATAAAAATTGATACCAATTGCGCCAAACGTATTGAGCTGGATGTTTTTAAAACATTTAAATATTGCAATATATCCGGTACAGTCATAAGACGTAATGCTCTCAGAAAACGAAGACCTGGACGATTTTGTTTTAATTACAGTTGCATTTTTCGTTTGGTTCGTTTAATCGTATTTTGATTTTTGATTGATTCCGATGAGATTAAGGATGATGAAAAATTTTGATGAAAGTAGGGGGGGAGGAATTATAATCGTTGTTTGTTAAATGTACTAGTACATATAATAGTGTTAAGCATTATCATTACAATCATGCATTTCGATCAAGCAGACAAAACGTATGTATGATTGACAAATAATAATTTTAACAATAATAATCTTTTTTTTTTTGTTTTTAAGATTTTGAAATTGAGTTTCGTTTTTCTTTCTTTTTGTTCGCTTATTTGATTTTTTGGATTTCAATATTTTTTTGAAAATTGTTTTTTTGAAAATTTTTTCTCAAATTATCACAAAAAAGAAAACAAAACAAATTATAGAAAAAAAATGTTGTAAAAATTTTGAAAGCTTACCGATCCATGTTCGATCTAAATATATTGATACAAAGGACGGGGGTATTGTAAAATAATCTACAAAACTGTACATTTCTAACATAAACCAAAGTTTATCGGACGCCGCTATGAACTGTAAAAACGATAATGAAAATTTTTTTTTTTTCAAAGAAACAAAAAAAGAAGAAGCCAAAATAAATGAAATTAAGATATAAAAAAACGATTTAGAAATAAGTATATAATTTTTAAATTTATAAAAATAGAAATAAGAAATTAATATACAATATAAACAAATTTTAAACACATACATTTTTCATACTTAAAAAAATATTAGAAAATAAATTCAAAATTTACTTAAAATATTGAGTGTAGAAGTTTTGCTCGAAAATTTCCTTAACGCTTCTCGTGAAATTTTAATCAGGACTTTTAAATTATTTTTTATTTCAGAGTGAATTAAAAAAAATCCATTCTGTTTCTATATTTATTTTTATAGTTCATTTTAAGAGATATAAATCATGTGATCTCTTAACTGATTTTCTTGCATGAATTTAGATTGTCAAAGCGTTTGTTATTAATTTTTCATTTATAACATTTTCTCTTAAATAAAGATAAAGAGAACTATTTATTAATAAAAATATTTCCATTCTTTATTTTTTAAAACGTTTTAAGTTCGTAAGATTTCTTTATTTCGCTCTTCAATCGAAGACCAAGTCCTGATTAAACTCGTTGAGAGCTTCATTTATATCATTGATCGGCGAAGTGACGCACATGTGCATTTGTTCTCTTTTGTTTTTCACACCCACATAATGTGACATATTTTAAAATTCAGTCTCGTGTGAGCTTTCTTTTAGTGAGATGGTTTTGTCGGATAATTTCTTAAAAACACTGAAAGAAAAGTCAGGCAAAAAATGAATGTATGATTTTTAAATATTAACTTTATTTGAAACGGGGATAATTGTTATTTTAGAAACATAACATTATTTTATAATTTAACCATCTTTTTTGCTTTTAACCGTGAGTGAAAGAAAATTTTGTGTCCAAATTTGTAAATTTTTTCTGTATACGTTAAGAGAAGATAAAAAATAATTCTCACTAACACAAGCAAAAATGATTACTTACTTTCTGCCGATCTTTTATCATATATATTTAATTCATTTGTATTAATTCCACTTTTAACAATTCTTCAATGAAAAAGTAGAAATAAATTGAAGGGAAACTTTTTAAGAGAATATTTAATCGAGGTTTTCATTATTTAGCCTCATCATAGATTTTCTCTTAAAACAAAATTATTTGAGAGAAGATTTTTAAAAGGATTTTTCTTCATAAAAATTTATCATTGAAAATCCTTTTCAATTTTCTTTTAATAAAGAATACAAATCAATTAAAGAGAATTAAAAAATACAAAAACGCTTATTTCATATATAAGAGAATACTTTTCTCTTTTTTAATTAAATTAAAATTAAAGAGGAAACTTTTAATTTCAATGTTTTAGTTTTGAAAACAAAAACGAATCAATATTTTGGTCCATGTTTTTCATCCTGATTTCTTTTGTTATTTTTTACTCTTAATAGTTTTTCTCTTAAATCAAACCACAAAGCGTTAGAAAAAGAGGCTTTCAAGAGAGCGCTGATTCTTTCATACCTAATTATGTTGTGGGAAATTAAAAAAAAATTTTCTTAATTATTCTCTTAATGGACTTTCTCTCAAATAAAAAATTAATTGAAGACAACATTATTTGAAGAGAGTATTTTAAGAGAAATTATTTATTTGTTATTAAATTTTCTCTTTTTAGATTAAAAATTTTAGTCACAAAAATTAATGATTTGTTTGAAGTTCAGTGGAAAATTATTCATAAAAATGTATGTCATTCCATAAAGAATAGTTATCAATATTAATTTGATTTAAATTTCAGATAATTTCTTATATTTCGTATAAAAATATAAGAGTAGTATAAGAGTATAAGACCTTTTGCTGGATCATGTTTAAGTGAGCAATAATTTATTTTGTAAAATTTTACATTTTAATATTCATTTAAATATTTTATTTCTATTTTGATAGATCAATATATGATCGCGCAAAGTCAAAATTTTCCGAATTTATTTCAAAAAATCGTAAAGACTCTATTTCCTGAATTTGCTTTCAAAAAAGTTAAATTCTTTTTAAGATTTTAAGATAATGTTTCTTCCCATGAGAATGTTATTTAAATCTTATGATAATATTCCTTTTATCTCTTAAATGCTATGACGCTACCTTGAGCAAAACTTTACATTACAATATATTATTTTTTTTAATTTCGTAAACTTAAGTATAAATTAAAAAATCTTAAAGACCAATTTTGAAATGAAAATAAAAACTTACTCGTATAAAAAAGTAAACCATGAAAAATATATTGAATGCAAGATCGATTTGTTGAGTAATGTTAGTACTCCATGGCTGACATCTTTCGACTTCTTCGTTAGATGCATCAACGAAGTATATAATGAGTGATGCAATACTGAGTATAAATACGAGTACGACCTGAAAGAGAGGAAAAAAGAAAAAGTGGATTAAAATAAAATGGTTACAAAAATTAATTTTGAACTTAGAATAATATATTTTTAATGAAGTAATGGAGAGAAAATGGTTTTAATTAAAAAAATAGATCGTGATTGAGAAAAAATCTGTTAATTTTATACAAACAATATTAGATTTTTGAAAAAATTTCAGAAATAGCAAAACATTATTAATAATGTCTCAAAAGAACCTGTTCGTTGCACAATGGGACAGAATCAAATTTTTTAATAAATCTGTAATATTTGATTATTTCATTTCGAAAATATATCTGTTATATATTTGAAATAAAATTATTTAAAATTGTTTCTACTTTTTAGAAAACAAACGTAATGAAATTCATTAAAAATTATTGATTCATTTAAAGGACTTTTTTCAATTCTCATGAAATTTGAAGAATAATCCCAAAAATGATTTTTTATATCATCCACTACCACAAGTGGTGAGGGTATATTAAGTTTGTCATTCCGTGTGTAACGCCAAGAAGGAATCATCTCAGACCCTACAATGTATATATATTATTGCATCAAATCAAAAACTGAGTCTGTTGGAAACATTCTCACGCCTAGAATAATTGTCCGAATTCAATGAAATTTGGTCACATCGTTTCTTATTGTCCTAAAGAGTTTGCTTTTTAATACCAGCTATATCGGTTAATAAGCAAGGAAGTTATAGATCGATATCTAAAACAAACTCAAAATTCCGAAAAAGAACTCGTCTAATTTCTTCTAAAAATGTAATTGGACTTAAACAAAAAATTAATTTTAGCATACAATTATACGTGCCCCATCATCGTGCATTTCAAAATCTGATTAACAAGAAAAAAGTTATAGGCTATAATATGCAAAATTTTGATACACCCCAGACTCTGTGTGTTATATGGACCGCAATTTTTAAGATAATTTACTGAAATTTGTCACTTATACTTATTTTGATATAATAATAAATCCAAAGAAGTCATATTGTTCTGGTATCATTAATTGACCCAGCTCCAACATAAGGGCCTTTCCCGGAATATGATTTATAGCTTATAACACTCTTAAATTTGAACCAATTCTATTGAAATTTGACACAATTAATTTTTTAACTATTTAAAATATATGTTATAATTTTTAACATTGGTCCATATTTTGATATAGCTCCCATATAACCCTCCTTTCCGGAAAACGGGTTTGAGCTTATAAAACAATTAAATAAAGGCTTATTTCATTGGAACTTGGTAAAATAATATTTTTAACTATTTTTAATGTATATTTTTAATTAGAATAATCTCGGTCCATATTTTGATGTAACTCCCATATCAGGGCCTTCACCGAAAACAGTTTTCAACTTATAAAACGAGTAAATAAATACCAATTCTTTTGAAATTCGACACAATTATTTATCTCACTGTTCTGAAGATATTATATTAATTTTCCCTATATCGGTTCAAATTTTCCTATAAAGAAATAAGATCAATTCCATTAAAATTTAGCACAACTAACTAACTAACTATAATCAAAGTATATTATAATATAGTATATATATTTTGTGAGTGTATTTGTGTATATGTATATCTACGGAACTTAACGTATTAACTTCACACGAATTTGTGGTGGAGGGTATTGAAGATTCGGCATAGCCGAATATAGCATTCTTACTTGTTTTTTATTTTGATCAATGGGCACCACATTCATGAGAAGTTTTGGAAAAGCCGCTATCATATGATTATAAACATAAATCTTCGTTCTGATTTGAGATTTAGGCCTTGGGATCTTAAACTTCACAATTTTGTAAAAAATTGATCCGAGTTTGGGATGCTCCGGACTTAATCCTTTAAAGTCTATGGACAAAAAAATTAAACTATACTGATCTACATAAAGAGGCATTTTAGAAAAATAAGTTTCATTCATTTATTAAGGAGTGAGATCGAAAAATAATTAACATTAAAATTAAAATATCTCTATGGTTTAAATCACTGGTGATTAAATTTTGAACCCCTCCATTCACGTTTTAATATTATATTCTATCATTATGCTCAAACAGGTAGTCCTTTTTCGTTTAAGATATGCTACACTTTTGAAAACCTTTTTGTGCTCTTCAAATCTGTTTTAAGAAGATTCTCTACTAGTCTTAGCTCCGGTCAGTTTGAAGGATACATAGGGTACAAATATCACATTATTACCACTCAAGGGTGACTGAGTGCCAAGTCTGGCCAAACATTAGTGAACCCATTATGAAGTTTAATAAATGGAAACAGCCTTTTTGTAAATATTTCTGCATACCGAGAACTTTTATGAAATTTTGACTGCTTTTGGATCCATTCCCACTACCTGAACCAGGTTTTCTATTAACGGACAAATTCTCCCGGTACTGTTTAATAATATTGGAAATACTTCGAAGGCATACCTTTGAATGCTTAGCCAACTCTTTGTAGAACCAAGTTATGTTTTGTATACCATTTTTAATTAAAACAAACAGCCGTGGCAAATTCGATTGCAATCGATTGATTATTTTGGAGAATGTTTCCAACAGACGGATGTAACTAAATCGACTCCATGTTTGATTTCTTGGCATTACTACTTGTTGTAGGGTATTAACCTGACACATAATCTTGCAAAATTCGAAAGTTGAAAATTCAGATGTCGATAACTCAAAATATATAAGAGATAAATACTGGTTGTCTTTTAAATATTCCGTCAAGGGCCGTAAGTTGTTAAAAAAGTTTTAAATTGAATAAGAAACAAAAATTTGGCACGCGGTTAAGTTACCCCAATCTGTACTCCTATAACTCCTCCATTGTATCCTTTATTATGATAAATTTCATGCAAATCCATCTAACCGATCAAAGTTATAGATTTATTTCAAAAAAAGTTAATTATGCCAAACTGTTTATTGTTTATCATCTGATTACCTTGTCCTTAGCAAAGTAATCACCACTTCTTGATTAAAATATTTATAGAATTTTGTATATAAAATTTCATTAAATTCTTTACATTCAATTATTTATATTAATAACAATTAATTCCTTCTTCAACCTTAAAAATATAAATTATCTTATTTTTCCCTTCATTCTCTCGTTTGTTTATCCAATTTGCTATAATTTAATTCCTTAAATGATTCCTTCATCATTCCTTTCCAAGTATCATCATTTTTATTCGATTACAAGAGAATGGAATATTTGGTTGTGTTGTTGTTGTTGTTTTATTCCATGTATTATAAAAATAATATCAATTTATCAATGACTACAACAATTTGTAACCTTTTGAACGTTACTTCTCTCTTTCTTTTTTATTCATTTTGTTTCATTTTCTCATTGTCTTTCCCTTCGTTACCTATTTTCCATCTATAAATACACGTTCTATTATTATATCGTGTAAAGAAGTGTATCTATCAAAATTTGTTGTAACTAAAGTAATTATTGATTTTTTTTGTTCTTGTTCTTTTTTCAGAGTCTCGTTTTGTATGTCAACAGCTTTAGACGTTACAAAGAAGAAGTATTTTATATTTATATATATTTCAAACGTTTTATAGGTCATCGTCTCTACTCTCTCCCAGAAAATGGTTTAATGTTGTGACTACCAAGATTTAAGTTAGTTTGTTATATTTTTAAAATGCCCTACATGATGTATAAATGGTTGGGTATTAAGGATTTCAAAACTTTAGAAATAACGGTAAGAAAAATTTTCATATTTGATCGGCGATCTTAGGCAGGTTAAAAATTATGTACATATAAATAGGTATTGGATCGCTCTATTAATACAGAAATTGAATTAGTTTACCTTCTTCAAGATCATTGTATTAAACTACTTCGAGAACCTGCCCCGATATCTTTTGATATCATTAGGAACATTCATCCGTCTATTTGTTCATGTCCTGAGAAAAACAGTCTAGAGCCTGACAAAATCGGTCATTACTTTAAAATTTACGACCATAAGCTTCCTTAAGTGACCCTACATCATCTATAAATAGTAATGTAATGACATTAAAGTTATTATATAGAAATCATGTAGTTTTATTTTATCAGAAAGTATTGCGTTATATAACATTATTATGGGCTCCCAACTCCCTGAAATTTATTTGACTTACACACAGAAAAAAATCAATGTAAAATTAATTAAAACAGACATAACTTAACATTTTTCAGTTATGCATTTGCTTCATAAATAAAAAAATGTTAATTCAACATTGTTTCAGAATTTTAACTTAAATTTTTTTTTTTTTAAATAATTAATTTACATTTTTGTAAAATTAAATAATTTCTAAAAGAATATTTTTAACAAAAAATGCCAGATCCCAATAAAAATTCTTTTCGACCAGAGAATTTTATTTAAGGAGTGAGATCGAAAAATTCTAAACACACGTTTTTTATTAAGAATTTTAACACAATTATTATTTGATTTATGTTTAATGTCAAACAATTAAATACATTTTTAATTAATTAAATCAGTAACCAGAAAAATGGGCGTTATTTAAGTTATTTAATATTTTCATCACAATCAAACTTGGAAATGTTGGCCAACCCTTCAAAGGTGTACCGTCAAACTGTTTCCAACAGTACCGTTAGAACTTGTCCGTTGATAGAAAATCTGGTTTAGGTAGAAGAATTGGTCAGGATTTTCACAAGAGCTTCCAACTTATCCAGTTGGAAATCAGGTCGGTTAGACCAGAGTTCGCACAATAACACAAAACACAGGAACGCGGCTTAATATTTAGAGGTTTAAACTGAGCACAAAAAATGAAGTCAAGTTTTCTAAAAAAATATTCTTGCTGCATAATCGATAACGAAACGGATGTTCTGGCAAAATTTTCGCTTCTTCCTGGTCAAGAAATGAAATGTTTAAGACCAGTGTATACAAAACCAAAAATGGTTTTTGGATTTAAGAAAACCGACCGGTTTCGAATAATTTCTATTTTCGAATTATTCGGCGTGCCTTTTCGTCGTCCGGTTTTCAATGTCATATTTAAGCATTTCACTAAAATATTCAGTTTCATTTTTGTATATTCGGCCATGACTAAAAATATATACAATTTTTCATTCCGTGTGTTACATGAGTTACATGAGTTACATGAGTTACATGAGTAAAATACAGTATTCATATTAGACATCATATTCTTAATCGATTTCGCTATGTCCGTCTATTTTTGACATAAAATCAATTAAATGATATTCTGTTAGATTTTTTATTCAGATATGGACTTATAATTTAGATATATTCAGAAATTAAAGAAAAAGTTCCTGTGAAGAAAAACTAATGAATTTAAATAAAACTCGACACATTATTTTAAATACGATACCGAAAAAAGTAGCATTTAGGACATTACACAGTGCAAGTATAATTTTATGAAATCGATTACAAATGGTTAATTTTATATAAGAATAAATGCACTTTTTGTCTACGATGGAACCATTATTTCAACTTCATCCCATATAGAGGTCAATACATGGTATATGCTTTTTATTCGTTAAACTCTAAATTTCTATGAAATAATAATTTCTATAGATTTAAAATAATCAAACAAAAACCGGTTAATTTAACATAACACCGTTTTCGAAACCGGTTTTTATGAATATCACATTTTTCGAATAACTCGAAAACCGGAAATTGAAATCAAGAATTGAAAAGGCTGCTTGCATGCATAAGACTTATTTTTGGCCTGACTATTCGTCCTGTCTCTATGGTATACAAGTCCTTGAATGGTACAATAACAATAATGTGGTATTTGCGTCAAAAGAGGAAAATTCTCCAAACTTCGCTGAACTAAGGCCACTGAAGAGATGTTGATGAGCACAATAAGGGTGTTCAAAGTTTGGTAGATTTTAGACGGCGCTATAGAACTATAAAAACGTTAATAGAAGGGTTTCCGAAAAAGGTTCAAAATTTCATCACTTGTATTTAAATCTATTTTTTTAGAATTGTAATAAAAATTAACAGACCCGCAAACTTTTTGTCTAAGAACATGCTTTTTCTTCCCCCTGGTCTTATCCGTCCTACATTTTCTCCAGTAAAACAGTTCCTTGAGAAAGTTGTCGGGAACAGATTTGAGAACTCTCACTGCTGTAGTTCTTACTTCTCTTCCTGGTGTTATCGGAATTTTTTATATGTTACTTTCGGGTATATTGGGATCATTCTGCGAAGATTTCATCAAATTTGGCCCAGCTGTTTTTGAGTCTATACGTTACATACATACATACATACATACATACATACATACATACATACATACATAAACACTTCCTATTTTATATATCACCAAATATGTATGTTAAGAATTTTAATATTTCACTCTTCGTACCACTGTAGGATACTTTATATTCGTTATAATCCGATTACAACTTTCCATTTAATTGTATTGTTTTTGTTTTTTCTGTTTTTTCTTGTAGTCTATTATCCACAGTGTTGTTTATGGTCCTGTCTTTTTTCTTTCTTTCTTCATGCTTCTAGTTTTATAGTTATTTTTATTACTGTGTTTGTTAAGTTGTGTTGTCATTCCTTTTGTCTGTTTATCAATCGATAAATGACAACAACAAAATCAAGTAAATGATGACGTGAGTTGGTTTCTTTTTAAGGGAGCAGGATATTCAAGATAATTGGAAAAGAACATATTTCTTTTATTTTCTAAAATAAAACTGTTTTATTATAAATACAACTTTATTTCAGGAAAATTATTTCATTTGGCGCCATTTATATATTTATCTCAACCAATTATAATTATTACAACTATAACGATGAATGATATTTTTAAAGTGAAACATTTTCAAAGTGACTCAAATTAGTGAATTAGAAAATATTGAATTTAAGGATTTTTCAATTATTTTTTTTTGACCTCATGATTTGAACGGTCCCTTTAAATTTGAACTACAAGTGTATTGAATTAATGGCAGTTATGCTCTAATACACTTACAGTAGTTGTAATTCTATAGTTTATTTGTATTTCTATAACCTCCATTACAACAAGTGGTGAAGAGGGTATATTAACTTTGTCATTCCGTGTGACCCCACAATGTATACATATATTCTTGCATCAAATAAAAATCGGAGTCTCACTCTGTCTCACTCACATCCATAATAATGACAGAGCTCAATGAAATTTGGCCTGAGTATTAGTTGTAGTCCAGAGAAGTTTCCCACTTAAAATCAGAAAAATCTGTTTAGTTTATTAAATATATAGACAATATCTGATGCAACATCCAAGTACCAGCGAAGAATTATAATTAGATTATAACAAATTATAATACGATTTTGGCATAATATATATAGTTATATATACTTCATTATCAATCCAAAACTGATCAAAATCAGTCCAGTAAAAATAAAACATAACAAATTTTAAGACTCGTTAAGTCTTCCCTGTTATACTTTAGGGAAACTTTTATATGTTGTTTACTTCTGTGACTGTATGTGTGAGTGTGTTTGTACGAACATAACGTATTAATTTAACACGTATTTGTGGTGGAGGGTATTGAAAATTCGGCGTAGCTGAACATAACATTCTTATTTGTTTTTTTTTTTTAATATGGAAACTAGGAAATTGTGTTTTACAACAAAATAACCGATAAAAAGAAGAAACAATAGGGAGTTTCCTTAATAAGAAATTATTGTAACTTAAATTGGGGTTGTTATTATAAAATAGATTGAAATAAGGTTAAATGTAAAAAAAATCTTTGTAACCAATTTAGTTGTTTGTTAATTTAAGTTTTTTTTTAATTAATTTTATTTTACAACTTTTACTGTAGAATTTTAATTTTGTTGTTTTTAATGAAATATTGTCCTTTTACGGATTTTACATTTACAGGATGTAATTATAGGTTTTATGTTGTAAATAAACCAGTAGTTTGTCTACTGTTATTAGGGTTCTATTTTATTGAATTAAGTACAACAATAGAAATTAAATTTAAATCAATTAAGGAAAATTTAATGAAATATTTGACATTTGGACATTGAACAACTCTAAAATTAAAGTTAATTTATGAAAATGACTTTTGATGAAAATTTCTTTAACTAAATGGGAAAATTAATATAAGGAATGATAAGATATAAGAGGATCCATCTGAGATCCTATAAAGTATATATTTTCATCGTTAATGAAATTTAGCGATACCTAAATAAAATGAGGTATTTTAGAGTAGAACCAGCAGGGGCGTAATCGGTAACCCTTTAAAACCTATTTTCACATTTGCCATTTTTTAACGGTTTTAAAATAAGAAGCCTTAATTTAAGTTATTAAATTTTTAACTGATTTCTATAACCTTATAAATAATAGAAATATAGGAATCAGTTAAAAACTTATATTAATCTGAGGCTGAAACTTTTGGGAACTTTTTTCTAAACAGGTAGTAACATATATTTACTAATAAAACCATTTTTGTATTCTAAAATTTACAAAATTTTTATTGTTTTACAAAGAAATTTAAATATTTAACCATTATAGGCATCGATCTGACCACCAGCCCTATCCGAAGTTGGTCAATTAAAAAAAATAATATTTTTTCGTTCAGTTCTCAAATCACAAACCTGGAATAATTTTTAATTGATCTTAATATAATGTTACATTTGTTAAGAAAACATCCTAAATGTTTTTTCTGCCGGACGGGATTTATTATGACAGGATGATATACAGGGATTGAGATTTTGGTTATTTTTCGTATGGAAAAGTGGGAATCGTTTTGATTCCCTGATTTGTGAACAAGTTTGTGTATATCATGTTGAAGTTTCAAATAAATTTAATTATTTGTTTCAATTTTATTATAGTTTAAATATTAATTTCGTTAAAAAAAAGAATCAAAATTTTTAATTTTCGGTTTTCAACTTTTTCTTAAAAATTTTAAATCTTCAATAAGTTAATTTGACTAGAAGAAGTCTAGTTAAGCTTAGATTGTCAGATTGTCAGTCTATAAATTGTAATTGTTTTCACAATTTGAAATTTTCTCAAAAAATTTCTACCATTGAGTAAAAACTGCACTTTTTCTATAAAATTGCCTTTTATAACAATTTTATTTTCTCTTCCTCCTCATTTTTCTTACGAATTGCATTATTTTTACAAATTGCTTTTTCGTTAAAAATTTTTTTCTCTTTTAAGTGTGCTTTTCGTTATAAATTAAATTTTTTCTAAAAATTTTACTTTTTTGCTAAAAACTGCCTTTTAGTGCAATTTATACTTTTTGTACAAATTGCAATTTTCATTACAAATGGCTTCTTTTTTCCATGAATTGTTTTATTTATAAAAATTTGGTCATTTTATACAGATTTTAATATAAATTTGCCTTTTTCTTTACAAATTGCACTATTTTATTAAAAAATGTACTTTTTTCTTTAAATTGAAACTATAAATTTACTTTTGAATGATCAATTTTCAAGATTTTTCAAGATCTTGAATAAGTTTTATTAATATAATCAAAACTGATTTCCACGATCTTGTTCAATTTCCTTTTTTGTTAAAAAAACAGCATTATTTATAAAACAATAAAATATTGACTTCAATATCTCCTTCCAGTTTAAAAACATTAAATTTTTAGGTTAAAAATAAAAAAAATACCGAAAAGTGTCTTCACTTTTTTCATCGAAAATAAAAATTTATATTTTTCTGTAAGTCTTCATTCCAGAGGATGCTTTAGTTAAAATTTTGTATCGAAAAACCATATGGGCTACGTTCGGACTCTCTCGTATTTAACCCGTTTTAAACCAAATTTAAATTTAATGTTTTAAAGTTCCGAAGCCTAAGTTTTAAACAAAATATAATTTTGGAAATTTCAAAGTGTTTAGTAACGGCTTTTCCAGACTTTCAATAAATGCGGTCTCTATAGGCCAAAAACCAAAACTCTTGTCTTTTGAATTTTCATTCATTTTGAATTAAATTTTTGAAAATTTTGTTTTTTATTTTTAAAATTTTTACAAAGAACCCTTTCTAATCGGCACTATGGAAGATAAAAATTTTCGGAAATTCAAATTCAATAGTCCAAAATTGGCTAATTGAAAAACCAAACGATGTATACCGATTTTTATAGAGCCATTGTCGCGACAGTCTTAACATTTTGTTCTAATATTTTTTTTCGAGATAATAAGAGGGGAAGTTACCCCAGCTTAAATGTCGAATATAAAAAAAAATAATTAAAGGGGAAGTTACTCTTTAAAAAAAATCTATCCGAGAGAGATTTAAAGTTGAGAGAGCCAATCACAGAATATTTATTAGAGGGAGATTTAATATCGAGTGCCAAGTCGTTCAATAAAAATCAGTCAGAATATATCCCAATGAAACAAAGATTCTTCTTTAAAAGATCAATTTAAATTATCATAAATTTTGCCATCCAAAAACCCCTAAAAATATAAAACTATTGACTTAACAACGGTCAGTTAACAAACATTAGTTTAATCAACATTTTAAATGATTTTTTTCCATATCTTAATAAGACGATTTATACAAATTACTGTAAATAACGGTAAAACTATACAGACAACTCTTAACAACTCTAGACATTTTCAAACAGTTAAAAAAATATATTAAATTACACAATGTAATTTATAATATTGTAAAAAAACGGGCAAAATTAGTAACGGAATGGGAAGAAAATAATAAATAATGGACTTCAACAATTTATATTCATATTCAGTTTTCAGACGTTTACACGAAAACATTAATTATTTAAAAGTGCATATTAACCCATATTTGGAATGAAGTGAAATGAAAGAATATTTAGACAAGAACACGTGAATATTTAAACCATTTTTATTTCTATCACTTTCTTTTTTGTCTCTCTCACTCTCTGTTAGTTTCCCTTAGTTTCAAAAATGAACACATGTCTGGTCTGGTTTGGCAACAGGAAGTTAAGTTATCCCACAATATGTTCTGTTTTTTATTATTGTAAGTTGATAGAGTGTAATAGAAGCCCACTAAATAAATATTAGACTAGTGTTGTTGTTGTTGTGGTTGTTATTGCTATTAGTTTAGACAATAACAATAGATAGATATAGAAAATTATTGTTGTTGTCCTACTTCAAGTCATTCAACATAAAACAGGGGTTTCAAAAATGATTTCTTTTTGGAAATAATTCTATAATTTTGTAACTGTTGAAGATTTTTAAGTAAAATTTAACTTGGTCAGGATTAGAAGTTCCTAGCTGGTCAAGAGGATGGAGGGTTGCCTTCCAAACTGAACCATGTGGCCTATGTTATTTTTTTTTTTTTTGGGGGGGGGGGGTGGGGGAGGGGTGAATTCTGTAAATAATCATTTATGAATTGAGACAAAATTAATTTTTGAATTGAAATGTTGATAGACCTTGTTGATATCTACAAATCCTAATCTACAAATGTAAGATATCTTATGATTTCAAAGGCATTTTTGGCCTTATTTTCTTTTAGTTTTTATAATGTTACGGGCCTAATATGGCTGCCATAATTTTTTGAAAATATGTTCTAGATTCCTTATTAAATTCTAAATTATATATCTCCGAAAACCGTACAAATATATGAATCCATCGAAAATTTCTTTGTATCTAAAGTTTGAACTTTAAAAATGTAATTTTAAAAATTTTTGTTACTGTTTGACCTAGCGCCCACATAAGACCCCTCTTCGGAATATGGTTAATAGCTTATAAAACTTGTATATGTTATAAATTTTACAAATATCGTTCCACATTTTGCTATAGCTCCCATAAAGTTCCCCGGAAATCAATCAGATCAATCCAATTGAAATTTGGCTAAATTTTTTTCTAACTTTTTTGAATACAACTTATTAATCTGATCAATATCTGTCCATATTTTCAAATTTAATCCATTTTTTAACTGTCTTTAATATATTTAACTAGTTTGACAATTATCGAGCGATATTTGGTTAATACTCCCTACAATGTCCTTAAATATAAGCCAATTCCAATGAAATTCTCTTGACTTCAATATACGTATCTAATTTCTGGAATTTTGCATCCCATGAAGGACACATTTTTCTTTAACATTATTTTTGTATTAAAATGGGTTATTAAAATCTATAGCTCGGTGCCAATATTTTCAAGAACATGTTGCCATATTTCAGTGTAGTATTTTTAAAGGTCATTTTCTGTAATCGGCTTTTAAACTCATTAAACTCATAAACGAATAAGTTCTGTTCTTTGCATAATATAAGTGTGGGAGGGTATTTAAGATTCGGCTCAGCCGAATATAGCAGCATTCTTACTTATTTTTTGTTTTTTTTTTTTTTTTTTTTTTTTTTTTTTTTTGTTAATCACTGAAAAAAGACAAATTTAAACACATTTTATAGAAACTGGGATTTTGGGAATTTTCGTTAAAAAAGTGGGAATTTGTCCAAATCTCTGACTTAAATACAAATTTCCAATTTTAAATCTGTCACTATATATTATTCCTATAATAAGAGAATCTTCATGGTCAAAAGTTTTTATAAAACCAGAATCATGTGTACTGAAGCTCAACTGGGGTTCCCATAGCTTAATTGAGTTATTTTCCATTTCAAACTCAGAACACTTAATGAGTCATAAAATTATTATATTATATTATATTATATTATATTATATTATATTATATTATATTATATTATATTATATTATATTATATTATATTATATTATATTATATTATATTATATTATATTATATTATATTATATTATATTATATTATATTATATTATATTATATTATATTATATTATATTATATTATATTATATTATATTATATATATTATATTATATTATATTATATTATATTATATTATTATATTATATTATATTATATTATATTATATTATATTATATTATATTATATTATATTATATTATATTATATTATATTATATTATATTATATTATATTATATTATATTATATTATATTATATTATATTATATTATATTATATTATATTATATTATATTATATTATATTATATTATATTATATTATATTATATTATATTATATTATATTATATTATATTATATTATATTATATTATATTATATTATATTATATTATATTATATTATATTATATTATATTATATTATATTATATTATATTATATTATATTATATTAATTATAGCTTTTGGATCCAAAATTTTTCTTCAACATTCCCCCGACAATCAGCAACATACAATTTTTGAACAAGATGTTGCGAAGCTCTATTATTTGGCTTTAGCAACATCATGTAGATCATTCCTTCCACCTGCACTAGGGTTTCTAACAGCGGACAAGTTTTCCTATTAGCGTAGGAAACAGTTCGGCGGCAGACCTTTGAGTGTTTGGCCAACTTTTTGTAGGACTGATCTTTTTTGACAAAGCTCTTACAAATTGTTAATCTACTAGTTCTTATGATCTATATGACTTTGCCTGAATTTGAACCAAAATTAGACTTCCTATAGCGAAGTTAAGTAATTTTTCAACTCCAACCATTCGAAGAGAAAAAATCGCTTTTAAAACCACTGTATTCATATTTGATTGTGAAACTTTACAATGTATGAAACCTGTGTAAAACACTTTATGAAGAAGAATTAAATCAACAAATACCATAACCTCAAATGACAGTTGGACATATATTTTTTTGTGTTTGAACTGAATGTTTCTAATATCTTGTTTGTTTAAGACAATTGAGGAAATGTTTGTTGAAAGTAATTTAAATATTTATGTAATACACACGGGAAGCTTAAAATATGACACCAAGTCAACAAGTGTTTGAAAATGTACATATATATTATAATATATAATTTCAATTTGAGTAGTATTTACACATAAATCGATGTGTTTATATATTCACTTACCAATATACGACCAGTTGTGGTTTGTCCTGATATAAGCTCACCAGCCCAATCTTTTGCTTCTGTCATAAAAGTCCCCTCGAACTCTTGTTTGTTTCGTGATGCTTTCTGCTCTTTTTGTTTGGGATCGTTTGGTCCCAAATCGGGCTCTTTGCGACAGCATATAAATGCGAATGCCCTCCAACATATAACGATGAATAATCCAGTAAGAAATGTGATAATGCTGGAGAGCAGAAAGCAATAATATTTTCGAACCTTAAGACAATCATCGACTTCAAATGGTGAACCTGTTGGATCTTCAGCCAATGATTCGACAGTGCTTTGATCACTCCCCGACATCCCCTAGAAATTTGTTTTTTTTTTTTTTTGAAATAGAAGAAGAAGATAAAAAAATATTAATTTATAAAATAAAAATATTTATGTAAAGTATTTCTGAAGAGCTTAGCGAGAAATGATCACAATTTTGTATACATAAGACTAAACGATTTATGAATTTCATTTATACACATTTTGCTTTAAATGTTAGACACTGTAATTTGCATGAATTTAACAATTTAAATAAAATTTATTAAATAATCATGAGTTAATTTGAAATATTTAAATAAATTACGGGCACTTTTAATATGAAGAAATGACTTTTAAATTTGAGCTTTAAATAATGTACAACATCAGAGACCACAATTTATAGGGAATCCAAAATATATATGATAATTTGAAAATAAGTTTTGTACAATAAACAAAATATTTTAGTCATAAATACATTTTAATCTAAAATTATTATTTATTATATGTTTAAATTTAAATTATATTGTACATGGTAATCTACATGGTAATCAACAGCTTCAATATACATTTTTATAATGATCAAATATCGACCACGTTACAAATTGCCCTCCGGTACGTAAAAATTTAGACCCACTGGCCAAATGGCAAACTTTATACGTTCCCAATCATAACCTGTGTAGTGCTGAGTATAAAAATCCTTAATATAAAATAGGTTGTGTGTATGTATGTATGTATGTATGTATGTATGTATGTATGTATGTATGTATGTATGTATGTATGTATGTATGTATGTATGTACATAGCTTATGTATGGACTCTAAAACGAAATTTTGATTAAATTTTTACACAATGATCCCATACATATAGGTTGTAAAACAATTTCGATAGGACCAGGGCGAGGGGTACGCCCATACAAATATTGATTATCAAATATCAAAAAGAACTACAAAAACCGTGACTTCACAAATTTAGCCCCTACTAATTTAGCAAGAGACTATTTTACTATAGAAAATGTAGAACGGATAGGACTAAAAGAAGGGGTATATCCCATTCAAAGCATGCATTGCATATCGGATATCTAAAGAGCTAAAATAGCGAAAATTTTCAAATTTTCAATTTCTCAAGGAACTTGTTTACTGGATAAAATGTAGAACGGATAGGACCAGGGGGAGACATATCTTAAGTCCCCTTTCCATGATTTTTTTTAATATACGTCGTGATATGTGGAATTTCATTCGAGATCTACTGGACTGAGAAGAATTTTTGTGCTGAAAAGCGCACCAGGTAAAAACTAGTATTTTATGAAATTTTCGATATTAAAAATTTGTCGTTTAACATACAACTGCGTTCAAAATAATAGCACCTCTCATATGTCACATCTTTGTTGCTGATTTGTATTTTTGTTCGTGAATATTTTTATCCACAATTTTGTAATCCCGTTATTCTCTGAGAAAATGAATGCATTTTTTTAATTAACGCGAATATTCCAATAAATATCTTTTTTGAAGGCAAAATACCAGATTGGGACCATTAAAAATTATAGCACCATTTCTTCTATACTTGAAAAAACCATAAACAGTTCAAACACTGTTGCACTGTACTTCAGAAAAGCGTGAAATCATTAAAAAACATGGTTCTGTCAATAAGTACTGAAACTGTATCAGAAGGCTTTGGGAATATAATTTGAAAGCCTATAGACCATGAAAAATTCCCTCTTAACTGCTTCGCATGTCTCAAATATATAAAAGTTTGCTAAAATTTACTTGGTTTCACATATTGAAAAATGGGAGTAGTATTCTGTGGACTCATGAGTCTTAAATATTTTTATTTGTAAGGAGGTCTCCTAACAAGGAATATAATTAAAAATTGACAACAAAAACTTTCAAACATAACGGTTCTAGTGTTATAGTGTGAAGTTGCTTTTCGTACTATGGTGTTGGACCGTATTAAAATTGTTATGGATGTGACAGAATATGTAAAAATATTAGATGAAGTAGTGCTACCATGTGCATCTGAATAAATGCCGCAGATTTGAACGCGAAACATACCAGCAAAATAGCTAAGAAGTGGTTCCAGTCACTCGATGTAAATCAAATCAATAATTTGTTAACACACGTATAAAAGAAGTGGTCGGTAATTAAACCGATAGCAATCTTAACACCACTTTAGAGCAGTCATGGAACTCCATTATCCTGGGAAGGTGCCAGAAAGTAGTAAATTCAATGGGAAGGACATTTTCGGCTGTTATTGCTAACAAAGAAATTCTACAAAATGCTAAAAATAGTTGGGTCAAAAACCACTAAAAAATTAAACAACAATTATTTTTTTTGTAGTTGAAACCGGGTGGTGGTATTATTTTGATGCCAAGTGTTATCAAATCTTCTGGAAAAAAATAATTTAAACTTTTTTATTCAAATGACTCTTAAATTAAAGAAGACGTATGTATGTGGTGCTATTATTTCGACCCCAGCTGTAATTTTAAGTCCTTTTTTTTCTTTTACAATTATCAACATATTTAACTTACACAAATTTTCAACCATGAAAATATATTCATTTTTATAAATTTTATATATATTTTTTTAATAATTAAAACATTCTCCTCAAGGATACAATTTTTTAATTGTATCTGAAATACATTTATTTTTATTATTTTATCACTTTTTTTAAATTTTATTTAAAAACCTCGTTTTACACATTAAGCGCGAGTCTTTACTCATTCACGGCTTAATAAAATCTAAAAAATAAATTTTCATAAAATTTTTCATTAAACTGAAGTTCGAGAAATATTCTCTTTTTATAAAAAAAGATGTTTAAAATCCCAATATATAGATTTTTTTGCTTAAATTTATAAATTAAATGTGTTTTAAATTAAAACATTTTTATTTAAAATTTTTATTATTAAAAATTTGCAGTTTGTTGTTTTTACTTTACTGTTGTTGTTGTTGCATTTTATAAATAACAACAACAATAACACATTTTTTATTGATTTACAACTGCAGTCAAGCTGTTTTAATTAGCACTCAAAATGTCTTTGAAATGATTTACAAATAACTTAAGAATGCTTTCTTCGGCTAAAACGAATCTTTAATACCCTTCAACACGATCAATTTGAGTATAACTGTAGGAACATCAGGACTAAGATCGAAAAATTCCTAACACACGTTTTTCATTAAAACTTTTAGCCCAAGTATTACTTGATTTTTTCGATCAAGTTATCTCTGCAAAACATGACAGTTAATAATGTTTTATGTCAAAGAAATATTTTTTTTTAAATCAGATAAAATTTGGTCCTACAAAAAATTTTCCAAGCATTCAAAAGTCTGCCGTCAAACTGATTTCAGTACCGGAAAAATTTGTTAATAGAAATCCAGATAGCAGAAATGGTTCTCACGACGTTTCTAAAGTCATAAAAATAGAAGCATTTTCAAAAGAGCTCCCAAACCTTTCTGTAGGTAAACAGTCTGGGTCGCTCTTTGGTCTGTTAAAACTATAATGCAGGTTTAGAATATACAGGACTTAAAAGAAGTCAATCATTTCATACAACGTACTCCAAAAAAGGACGATATTTTTATCAAATGTTTTGTTCACAAATAAGGCTGCAGTCATTTATAAGACTTCATAATATGTCCACTTACTTTTGACCCGATTTGGCGTCATATCATTATGACAAACAAGCCCATGAGTGGTACAAGAATAATAATGTGGAATTTGTGCCAAGAGAGTCAAATCCAAACAAAAATGCCCCAAACTAAGACCAGTAAAGAGATATTGGGCTCTAGTTAAAAGAAAATTGAAGAACACAACAAAAATGGTGTCCAAAAGTGTGTTAGCTTTTAAACGCTATAGACTTCCCGATCGAGCAAAGTGAGGGAAAACAATATAAAGATGTTAATGGAAGGGTTTCCGAAAATAAGATTCAAAATGAGAGCACTAGTGATTTAAACTATATCAAATAAAAAATAAAACTCTAAAAGAATTTTTCGATCTTACTCCTTATTAAAAATTCCGCTTATTAGAGGATACCACTCCTCCGTGTCTTATCCCAATATTATAAAGTCTATATTATTCTTGCTGTTATTGCTTCATTTATTCGCCAAATTTAATTAAATTTCCTGTAAGAGTTTCGAAGTTATGGGATTTCGTTTTTAAGGGGTTAACTCACTCCCCTTGACCCATCCATTTTTTAAGTCTTTAATATGATTAGAGGTTTTTTTGTTGAATTTCAGAAATTATACGATATTATAAGTTTCGTTTATTAGGGGCATTAACTTCCCCAGTGCCCTATCCGAAAATCATTTGGCCTCAAATAAAGTGTTGTCAATGATATGTGCCGAATTTCGTATTAGTTTTAGAGATATGTGATATTAAGTTTATCGTTTATAAGGAAGATATCCCTCCTAGGACCTCTTTCCGAAAATTTCATAGTGCATAACATTTTTCACTAAAAGCAATATCGTTGTGACAAATTTCATGAAAATTAAATCATATTTAGGAGGTTGTCTCAGATATCGGTCTATAACTTTTTTTCTGCTAAATCGATTTTCCGGTTTAAAATAGACAAATTCTCTGGCCAAATTTCATTGAACTCCGTCTGTTATTGTGGATATCAGCACACAGGACGGACATAGATAAATCGATGTAAAAATTCACATACTTTATAGAGGTCTTAGAGGATTCCTTCTTGGTATTGCAAACAGAATAGCAAACTTAATAAGCCTTCCATCACCACTTGTGCTGGTGTAGGGTATAAAAATGCAACAAAAAACAAATATGTGTTAGAAATTTGTTTGCAAATAAATTTCACTTAAAATATTCAATTAATGAAGAACAATTAAAATTTTATTATTAATTATTTATTGTTATTATTATTAAATATATAAACAAGATGTTCAAATACAATGAAATTGACATAAAATTAATTAAAACGATTAATTGTTATATAAAATATAAAAAAAGAAGGAAACAAATTAAAAAAAAAACTTACTTGAACCATTGACAGGTCAAGGTCTATCAAGTTCGCCATTTCATGTAAAAACGTATTAAGTAAATAATAATGATTGACACTTTTTTACTCTAGACTTTTTTTGTTATGCATACAATTGTGTAAAACTATTACAACAACTTTTGTTATTCCTTTTTGTATAGAATTGTTGTTGTAGTTTTTATTTTATTTAATTTAGATTTTTACATGTTGTTAATTTTTTATTTATTGGTATTTTGTTTATAATTATTTGAATTTATTTATAAATTGTTAATAATGACAGATATTTAGTCTCCTTTAACATAATGACGTTGATGATAATGATGTTGAGAGAACTCTATAATGATGATTTTGCTAATTAAAAAGACATTACGACATTTTATTTTTATTTCAAAATGTCAAATTTTAAACAAAACTGTTTTTTTTTTATTTAAACTGTTGTTAATAAATACACTTGAATTTTTTTATAAAAATAAGGAATGAGTGAGGAAAGATTTTAACACAAAAAAATTTAATTCAATTTCCTTTTAAAGCGCCTTTAAATTTCCAAAGAATAATGTGATTTCAAAAAAGTTACATAGAAAATGTATTTAATAAAAGCTGAGTTATCTTCCAGGATACCAAGACGAAAATATCCTTTTAAAGTTAAATCTTTGAATGTCTTTGTAAATTTTAAATAATTAAATTTCATTCAATACACTGAACCTAAAAAATTAGTTAATATAACGAAAAATGGTGTAGAATTGAAGAATAGTTAGTTAAATATCAGCATACGAAACCTTTATTCATCTTAATGAAAATTTTCGTTAATTTTTCATTATTTCTTCAAATTGACAAAAAATTGTCAATATGATTATTCGAATTCGTTAATAAAACTTTGAATAAATATTATTCAATTTGAATAATATATTATTTATATTGATGAATATAATCTTATAAATAACACTTACAATATGTGTATCAAATGAGGGATATAAATCATTTCAGAATATTAAAATCCAGGAAAATTACATAAAAAATGTCCTTTAAGTTGTTCCAATTATTAGAAGTTAAAGAAATTTTGATCAATTTTTTATGAAAATTACAATTTTTTCTGTGTGAAATCAGAAAAGTGGATCTTGTGGTTTTTAATTCAAATGTAAAAAGAAATTCTTGATTTATTAAAAAAAATTTCTTTAATTCCCAAAAGTGTGCAAAAAAATCCCGAAAATGGAATTTTTGGATTACGGTCTATAGAATCCACATTTATGGGAGATCTTGAAAGAGACGTTACAACATATTTAAATACACATTAAGGATTTCAAAACTGCATTCTGTTTTAAGATTTAGACACTGAAATTTTGGAACTTATGTATTTCTTATAATAAAAATTTTGATGTAAAAATGTGACGAATTTGAGAGGGTCTGGGACTAACTCTATAGGGATTTTTAATACAAAAAAAAAAGACATTCAGAAAAGTATATATGTATATATTTTTTTAAAATATTTAGATGGAAAAGAATGCTGATTCCCAATCAGCCGAAAAAAAAATAAAAGTTCTTTTTTATTTTCAAATTGAATGATGTTTACTTTTATACTGGGTCCCGAAAAATACTATGAATAGAGATCTTGCAAATACTATGAATAGAGATCTTGCAAAATTATAAAAGATGAAAATTCAAATGCATATAACTTGAAAACTATCACATTTAAGTAACACATGTAAACATCTTCTGTACTTTTTTATAGCCTTCATTGGCTTTATTTTCTGTCACCCAAAAATAAAATCACTAACTCAAATGAACCGTAATTTAATCAAACTTTAAGGAATCACAATTTTCTAGGTCTATTTTTCTTCGAGAAAGAATTTTAATATATTTTTTCAATATTTTCTTTTCGTCTCTTATTTAGTTTAATATCTGAGCAGATCCATATTATTGTTTCTTAAAATAATAATGGACATATTTTTTTAAATATCTAAATTAAAAAATAATACACTTAAACACTTTAAAAAACCGTTATATTGCAAAACTTTTGTTAAGATTTTTTCGATCTCACTCCTTATTTTTATAATTTTGTAATTTTTTTTGTCACTTTAAGAAGGTTTTTTTATTTTATTATTTATTTTATTTTTACTCATTTTTTTTTTTTTTTGTTAAAACATTAAAATTTTCTTTTTTTATATTTTTTCATTAATTTCTTGTTGTTGTTTTTTATATAAAAAATTTTTATTTAAAAATAGCTACAAACAAAATTATATGTGTGATATTTTTAAAGGGAGAACAAGCAACAGCATATGACATAAAGAGAGAGTGAGAGAATAAACGCAAAAAGAAATCACGGCGAATAGACTTTTATTATTCTGGCAATAATTAAAAAAAAACACAACGCGGATTTTCTAGGCGACACTAGATCGTGACGTCGTTATTAACCAAAGCAAATGACAAGTGCAGAGCAGGTTGACACACTCATTAAAATCACTTACACACACACGCACACTTTCACATAAATTTTCTTTATATCTTTTGCTGCTTTTTTTCGATATATTTTTTTAGCTTTTTTTCTTTAAACAATTGACATTTTTTTCGAAAAAGGAAACATCTAAAAGATTTTTAAGAAAAATTTGTTTAACAATTTAATAATTTATCACTCAGAATTTCGTTAATAATTTGTTAGATTAAAAATATTATCAAAGAAAATTCACTTTTATTCAAAAATCTCTTTTTCCCCAAATTCAAAACTCAACTCGTTGCCACGATTGTTCTTTCGCTACTAAAAAAGAAATTTTCTATTTCTTGTTCAACTCAAAATTATAAAAGAACCAAAAAAAATATTCTTCGGCGAAAATGTTTAACATTTATAAATGTATTCTTTTTGTTTGTTTGTCTGTATGTGTTATAAGTGTTTGTCTCCCCCCCTAATGTATGCAAAATATTAAATGTATATAAAAAAATTATATTAGAAAATTGGCCCACAAACTTGACTGGCTGGCGGTCAAAGTCGTATTAAACTAAAACTTAAGTTAACACAAAGACAAATCTAAATGTTTAGCTACGAGAAAGAATAAAGGACTCGAGTATTAAAATTTCCTTTTTATTATATTAATAATCATTTAAACGTTTAAACACGTAAGTAAGTCATAATATCTTGCAAACCATTACAATTAGCACTAGTTATACCTTCCACCATAAATGGTGAAGTGGTTATATTAACTTCGTCATTTCGTGTGTAACGTTAAGAGGGAATCATCTCGGAACCTAAAATAATATATATTTTCTGTCCATCTGTCTGTCTGCCTGTTGTTGACATCCTCACATCCACAGTAATAGACAGATCTCAAGGAAATTTTGTCCTCAATATATGTTATAGTCCTGAGAAGTTTTTATTTAAAATCAGTAAAATCGGTTCAGTATATAAAAAATATAGATTTTTTGGCAAAGTTGTCAGTTATAATTCTATATGACTCATCACAAGTGCTGGAGAGGACATATTAACTTTGTCATTCCATAATTAACGCTAAGATGGGATCATCTCAGAACCAATAATGTATATATTCTTGTATAAAATCAAAATCTGAGTTGATTTAGCTATGTCCGTATGTCTGTCTGTCTGCCAGACAGAGAGAGCTCAAGGAAATTTGGCCTTCATATTTTTTATAGTCCTGAGAAGTTTCCTGTTTAATACCATTAAAATCGGTTCAGTATATTAAATGATATAGATCGATATCTGAGGCAACAAAAATTTTCCGTAAAATTAACAATTATAAATCTAAAAATTAAAATAATATGTTGCCATAATATAAAGTTATATATACTTCAATACCATTCCAAAAATTTTCGAAATCGGTTCAGTAGACAAAAAGTTATATCCAAAAATATAACTAATTTTATGACTCATTAAGTGTGCAAGTAAAACGTTCATATATTGCATACGTCCGTAAGTGTATATGCGATTGTGTATCCGTTTGTATGAGGGTACTGAAGATTTGGCACAGCCAAATAGAGCATTCTTAATTGAGCCTTTTTGCTTTTTGGTTTAAGGAGGTGCCAGAGTCCGAGTTTTATTGTCCCCTCCTTCTTTATAATATAAATGCTGTATGTAGTAATAACTGCAGTAGTAATGGTAACTCTCAGCGGATATTTATCTTAAAACAAATATATTATTATAACATATTTTTTAATATACTTAAATATTATTAATATGTTTGTTGTTGTTGTTTTTTTTAACAAAGAGAACTAAACATTCATGATAACATGAAATAATCGTGTTAAATTTTTTTTTTCAGATAAAATTTCAAAATGTCAACATAACATGCAAAGAACCGTACTTTTGTGACTAAGTGTGTTATGCTAAAAAGGCGAAAATTATATTATTTAAGAAAAGATAATAATTTGTTAGTTAATTAACTCTGATTAAGGTGTTACTGTTCCTTGAAATAAAATAATTCATAATATTTTAATTCTTTATAGTCTGGTAACGTTGGCATTCCATTCAGTTGTCATCTGTCATGGTTAAGTGTTGTCAAATTATGAATAAAAACACAATCTTAATGGAAAAGCTGTACAGCGATAATTTCTTTAAATTATTTTTTAGTAGTAAAATTTCGATAGTGAAAATTCCAAAAAAAAACTGCATTGAGTTTTAAAAAAATGTTGAATTAACATTTTCTTATCTAAAAACAAAATCATGATTGAAAAATGTTGAATTATGTTTGTTTTAATTAATTTTACATTAATTTTTTGAGTGTTAAAAAATTTAATCAATTGTGTCTGAGTAAATATATTTTTTTTTTTTGGAAAATTTTCTTCTGTAAAATTTTACTTCTAAAAAGTTATTTTAAAAAAATTTTTTTAAATTCACATTGAAAGTTAAATACTGAATGGAAAAAATAACATTGTTCAAAATCAACTAAAGATTGAGGTCGAAGAATTCTTAACATACATATATGTTAATGAAAAAAGAAACCACTAAATTTACAGTTTTAATAAAAAACAATTTATAAAAAAATTGTTTTTAGGGATGAAATTTAGAGCCCTTTTGTCACTTTCTTCGAACTGGTAGTACATCTCCATTTAAAATCTATCACACCTATTTTATGCTCTTTAATTATCTTTAAATAAGAGTCCAATATCTCTCTGCTGGCCTTAACTCCGGGCAGTTTGGAAAATTTACCTTTCTTCTTACAAATACCATATTATTGTTGTTGTACCACTACAGGGCTTGCTTACCGTAGTGCCAAGTCAGGCCAAAAATAAACAGACACATTATGAAGTCTTCTAAATGGAAGCAGCCTTTTTGTAAACATTCTTTGATGTAAATTTTTGATAATTATAAACCTTGTTGTAGCAATTACTTGGCCTCTCTTATCGCAGCTGCATATTGCATGTCATGCATGCCAAGAATCTGTCAGAACTTACGCTTCACCATCCATTAGACAGCAGGAATATTAATTTAGAAGACTTGACTTCAATTTCAGTGCTCTGTTTTTAAACCTGCATTAGCTTTAACTTTTCCTACCTAACAGTTCGAGCACTGAACTAACCGCACTGCTTTCCTACCAGATGCATTGGTAGTTCTTTTGAAATGGTTTTTGGTTTATAAACATTATGTGGACCATTGCTTCCACCTGATCTAGGTTTTCTATCAACGAACAAATTCTCTCAGGTACAGTTCAAATAAAATTGAAAACAGTTTAGCAGCAAATCTTTGAATACTAAGCCAACTTTTTGTAGGACCAAGTTGGGTTTTGTTGAAAATCTTTAATGAAATAAGTATGCACTTTTTTCTGGTCACTGACTTTAATCAGATTGAGAATATATTAATTTGTTTGATGTTACCTGATATGTCTTACAAAGGTAACTCAATAAAAAATCAATCAATATGATTAAAAGTTTTAATAAAAATGTGTGTTGAGAATTTTTCGATCTCTTTAGAACGTTATATAATAATGGAATATTATAAAGAACTTAATATTCAACATTTTCATGTGAATGTAAAAAGTAAATAATTTTTTATTCAAAGAAATAAATAATTCCTACTTTTCCATATGAAAATACCCAAAATCCCAATTTTTATAAAACTTTTTTTACTATCATCTTTATTAGAATTAGAATCATCATAACAAAATAACTTCCACAGAAAATATTTTAAATTTTTATGAAAATTAAAATTTTTTGTTTAGAACTTGTGGTCGGATCTTTGAATCAGCTTTTTGGAATTATCTTCACATGTAATTCCATTAAGAATTTTTTAGATAACAGTAAACAATGTTGCCACTTTTTGGGAAAACAAATAAAAAAATTTAAAATTTTGAATATATCTTTATAACTGATCCACTTATCGCATCAGATTATGTAGAATTTTTAATAGCGGTCACATCAAGTCCACTAAGTTAAAGAAACAAGAAAAAATAACTCTAAAAATGGGTTAAACTTATTTATTCCGCTTTATATACCTTGGAAATAGTAAAGATTTACAATCCTTAGTCATGTGAAAAAATTTCTTCTAACCGCTGCCCACCTGACCAGCTGGGAATGTCGATAACTCAAAAATATATCTTAAAAGATTTAAGAGAAACAAAATTCTAAAAAAAGTTTTGGAACCACTGTGTTCGTGGTAGCACAAAAATTTGGAATAACACAAAATAAATACTTTTCTTAACTTAACAATTAAGATCATTTCGAAAAAGCCTTAATTATAAAAAAAATCACATACATTGTGATGAAGTCTAATTTTCCATCTTAAAAAAAATATCGTGAATTGAGGACAAAATTATTTTTGTAGATTGATAATGAGTGAGATCATCATTAGTTCTACACTTAGTTAAAAATGGATCAGTATCAGTAAATTCTCTAAAGGTCTTCTTTTTAAAGTCATTAAAATTTCACTTGAATAATTGCAATTTTAATTTTTTAGAAATTTTCCCCTTTTTAACATTTAACCACAATTAAGGTCATTTTAATTAGTTTCAGCACTTTTAAACATGCATACATGATTATGACTATAATTTTTATTATCTTTATTAGAATAATAATTCCTTAACTGATTAAAATTTATTCGCTTAAAAATGTTTAAACAAAAATTCCCATCCCCCAGGAATTAATTAAAAAATTTAATTTAATTTAATTAACTGTTTTTAGCAACAAAAAAGTAATAATTTTAAAATGGAGTAGAATAGAGGAGGAATATTTTAATTTGAATATTTGACAGTGTCATGAAGATGTCTTCATTTAACAACAAATTAAGGTGTGTTATTTGAAAAAATAGTTTATTAAAATTTGGTCATCGAGTAAAACAAGATATTTTGGAGGTCAATTAGTTAGTTAATATTAAATGCTTCTGTTTTAGTAGATTATTAAAGTTTAATCAAAGATTAACATTTAAATCATTTTTATTAATTTAAATTTATAATAAAAAATGAAATTTTTAAAAATTAAGGAGTGAGATCAAAATATTTAAAACACCTGTTTTTCATTAAAACTTTTAAATTTTAATTCAAGTATTATTTGATCTTTTAATCACGTTACTTTTGTGAAACATGTCAGTTATTATGTTTAGTGTTAAACAAATTAATTTATTGTTATTCTGATTAGAATCAGTGACCAGAAATAAAATTGTACTAAAATTATTAAATATTTTCAATAAAATCTAACTTGGTCCTACAAAAGGTTGACCAATCATTCAAAGGTCTGCCATCAAACTATTTCCAATGTTATTAAACAGTATTGGGAGAACTTGTTCGTTGATAGAAATCCTGCTTTCATTAGAAGAAAACGTCCATATGATGACAATGTTTCTGAAGTCGAAAAAAAAGGAAGCAGCGCGGTTAGCTTGGTGCTCAGACTATTTGGTCCGTAAATTTAAGCCATTGCTGGTTTAGAAACACACATGGTTCAAAAAGTACCTGAGAGTAAAGCTGCTTAAAATTTAGAGGCCAAAACAGAACACGGAAATTGAATTAAAATTTTCTAAAAATATTCTTGCTGCATAATGGACTAAACCTATATTCTGGCAGATGTTTTGCAACTTTTGCAACAAAATCAAAAATTCTTTGTTGCTGATGCTCGAGGAAAAGTTTAGCACCCTAAATTTCCCAAAAAGTTCTTGGCATGCAAGCAATATGCAGATGATGCAACCAAATTTTACATCAAGAAATATTTACAAAACAGGCTGTTTCCATTCATAAGATATTTTAAAGTGTCCACTTATTTTTAGTCTGATTTGGCATACTCTCACAAGGGCGGTACTAGAACAATAATGTGTTCACCAGGGGAGGAAAATCCTTCAAGCTGCCCAGAGCAAAGGCCATTAAAGAAATATTTTAAAATAGAACGAAGAGCAGAAAATAGTTATCTAAAAGTATGATAGATTTTAAAGAGAGATGGACTACCTGTTCTAGCAAAGTGACAGAAAGTTCTAATAGCTCCTTCTGTCACTTTTTTGGAAGGGTTTCGGAAAAAAGTTTCATAATTTCATCACTAGTGATTAAAACTATAAAAAATATTTGTTTTTAATTGTAATAATAATTTCAACCAATTAAAAAATTAAAACTGTTAATTTAGAACTTTTCAAACTCACTCCTTTGTTAATAGCTACATATTTAAGGACGTGCCTTAAAAAGACGTGGTGATTGTTTCTAAGAAATGAGTTAAATTTTTATACAATTTTTATATGGTTGGGAATTTTGGGTATTTCTGTATGGAAATTATTTTTAGTTCTATAAATTGAAGACAATTTTATTAAATTTTGGTTAAAGTATCAAATGAATTTTATCGTTAGTTTATTTTTAAAGTTTAATAATTTTACTTTTCAAAAAAAAAAGCGATTTTTGAAATTCTTCAAGAAACTTTGCCATCAAATATCATTTCACTAACTTTTTGTTAAACTTCATTTTTTAAACGTTTTATAAGACATCAAACACTAGTGTAAAGTGTAAGTATATCCCTACCGGAAATCCAATCTAAACTAGGCGACCTGTAAAACAGATATCTTCTACGGTATCGTCAATTTCTCTTACCACCTATAAAAGTATATGTTAATGTACTTCCCCTCTGTCTCCTATTCTCTTTAAACCAATCACATGTATTTATTAAACCACTACAGTAACGTATGATTAATATTTGACTAGAATAAATAACTATTATACGTCATGTTGTTTTAAACAAAATAGTTAAAGAATAATAAAGAAAAATGTATAACTGATAAATATTATTTGTTTTTATATACATTTTTTTCGTATTATTTATATTCTTTACAAGAATTTATTATCTAAATGACAAAACAAACATAAACTAATTTATAAACATAAATTATGCCTTTGAATTTCATATTTATTCTCCCTTAAAAAGGGGGGAAAAAGACTATAATTAATAATGACTTTGATGTATTTTTGATTTGTTTTAGTTTCTTTCTTTTCTTCTTCTTATTTTTTCTTGGTCACATAAATGTGATTTTTTGTTTGTTTGTTTTGTTTTTCACTTTTAATGTGTCAAAATTCTTTAGATCAAAATCTTTTTGTTTTGTTTGTTTGTACGTTTTACTCAAAAACGAATTATCTCTTTATTTTAAAAAAAATGCAAAATATTAAATAAACACACACTCACACACAAAAACAAAGAAATTTTTCTCTCAAACATTTATACCGTTATTTATCATCTAACAACAACAAAGAATTAAAAATGTTATAGTCGATAAAGCCTGTCTATATAATACCCTACACCATATTTCTGGTTGTAAATGACAGCTACGAAAAAATTATGAACGACTCTCGTATAATTTGCTGATTTATGATTTGGTTTGAAGTACATCATTATGATACCAACCTCGTAAAATTCCGAACATCAATTTTAAATTATATTTATCTTAATTGGACCAGTTGTTATTACAATACCAACGTATAATTGAGATTGATGCCCTTCAAAGTGATATTTGAAAGGGGATTGTATTAGACTTATGAGAAGCAATGGTTCGACCATCGCATAATTTGGCAAATCGATTTAAAAATCACATCAGACTTGTTTTTGTAAAATTTCGTTGAAATTGTTTATATTTAGGCATTTTATGACCTTAAAACCCTATTCCGTGAGGAGATTTGTATTTGTATTCTTGGAAAGAATGTGTCTAATATCAATAGGCTTCGTCTTTGAATCAAAAAAAGATAATGTACCAAATTTCATCAAGATATCTCAAAAATTGCTTCCTATAGAGTGTTTCCAACATTTACCTGGACAACCAGCCGTACAGACAGACTGACGGATAGGCGGAAGGGAGGTATAACACCATTATATCCATATGTCAGAAACATCAGCACAAGCGCATAACATCCCAAGCACCTAGTTTGGTGTAGGGTATAATGAAAAACTATTTGAAATATTTCTATGCAGCCAACATTAAGTTCAATTATTATTTTAACATTGCTGGCGCTTTTAGTTGTTGTTGTTGTTTTTTAGTTTTTATTTTCTTTTTCTATTCTATTTATCATAATTCTGGTTATACATTATTTTATTATACTCAAAAACCCAACATTTATAAAGTGTTTGTTTATCAACTTATCGAACAGATGTTTTTAATCAAAACACTCATCGTAATGAATAAGCAGCATATTAAAACAGCACACAGATACACAAACACACATACAGAGAGCCGGAGAGAAAACAAGAAAAAATAAAAGATGCATGTTTGATATGAATATGGCAAAGTTCAGATGTATTTTTATAAATAAATGAAAAAAAAACAAGAATAACTTTAGAGGTCTATAAACTATAAAATTTAGAATTAATAAATTTAAAATTATATTTTCATCAACCCTCGTATATGTTTGCTTATGTTTATATTAAAATTTCAAAACTTTGATAATAAATTATTAAATTTTTATAAATTATTAAAGTGAGGTTATATTTAAATTTTTCATTGAAAATTTAAACAGTTTTCTCTCGGATTTCATTGGAAAAAATCTCAGAAAATATGTTACAAATTGAAAGATTTATATAAAAATGAAATGAATAAAATAATGGATGGAAATAAATAATAAATTATTAACATGAGTCTGTTAATGGAAAATTTTCGTTATCATCTTGTGCCTAACGGAAGCATTATGTGGATCCGATTTTATAAAATTTTTCTTCACTTCATTTTGAAACATATTTTTCCAACCGATCATAGTGTGAATTAGTCGTTTTTTCTTTCTTTTGATATTCTGAATGATACACTGAACCAAAAAAGATAGTAAATATAACGAAAAAGGGTGAAGAAAAGTAGTATCAGCCAACGAAAGCATACTTTATCATAATGAAAATTTTCATTAATTTTTCATAAATTCTTCAAATTGAAGAAAAATTATCAAAATAACTTTATGAATTCGAAGAAAAACATGTACCTCCATGCTTAGCTATAGGGATGAGCGATACCGTAATTTTTGATTAACGTCGTTCCCAATGAAAGTGAATTTTATATCGCTGTTCCTTAAAACACTCGGTAAATTTTAAATTAAAAAAAAAAAATATTTCAAGTTGTATTCCGGAAAATTTTTATCCAACTAGCAGACCCAGCAGACTTTGTCGTTGGGCGTTGCTGGCCCTAAGCGAATATTAGTGTTTCGTTATCATACGATTTAAATAGATTATTAATAATTTGTATGGGGTTCGATAACAAATTTTTCTTTGTATGGTGATACCTCCACCCTTAGTCCTTTCCGCTCATCGCTCTCTTCAGTAAAGCAGTGCCTTAAGAAAAAAGCTGAAACTAAATTTGTGAAATCTTGCAATTTTAGTTCTTAAGATATTCAAAAATTAATATTTGCTTTGTACTAGTCCTATTCGTCCTACGTTTTGTCCTGTAAAACTCTTCCTTGAGTAAGTATTTGGTATCAAATTGGAAACTCTCGCTGTTATTGTTTTTTAGATATTCAATAATCAATATTTACTTTGTATTGGCGGTACCCAACTCCCTGCTCTTATCCTACGTCTTACTTTTTGTTCGCTCAAAACAGTACTTTGAGAAAGTTGTTGGGACCAAATTTGAGAGCTCTCGCTATAATGGTTCTTTAGATATTAGATAATCAATATTAACTTTATGTGGGCGGTACCCCTCCCCATAGTCCCTTCGTAATTTTTTATAACCTATGTTACTTTCGGCTTTATTAGGATCATTCTGTTAAAATTTCATCAAAACTGACCCAGTCGTTTTAGGCTCTATATACATACTTGCATACTCATCCTATTTTATATATAAATAAGCAATAAAATTTTTTAATCAAATATTTCTCTAGTCTTCAATTTCAAGCATTGTAAATCACTTGAATTACACTTTATTTAATAGCATTTTCCAGTTTCATATTTTATATATAAACTGCACAATTTAAGCAAAATTTTCCATCCATTGAATACTTGAATAATGCTAAAGTGCTGCATTGTACTTTAAAGATTAACTTGAAGATGGAATTCAAGTTTTTTTACACTTGAAATGTATTTTAACGCAAGGGTTGAATTCAAGTTTCCTAATAGTGTAACATACGAGTTGAGACCAATTTTCCCTTTTCCGCTGGAGTATGGTCCAAACAAACTTATTTCAACACTTGAATATAACTGGAATACAAATGTTTTTATACTTGAATTAAAGGAATAATATTTATTGGGTTTATATTTGGTAAATTTATAGATAATTGATTGAATTTATTTTTATTCTTAAGCTATTTTTCTATGGTTAAAAATTATTGTTACAGTGTTGCAGTTTTTTGTTTTATTTCTCATAAACATATTTTTATCTCTTTTTTATATTTGCTGCCAAATTATTAACAAATTTGTTTATCAATTGTTTATTTATTTCCTAAATCTCTTTCTTTTTTTCATTACTTTTTATGATATTTATTTTATTTTATTTTATTTTTTATTTTAATTGCTTAAATAAACGTGAAATTTTCAATACTCGATATAAAATTTTATCATTATTGAAATCGGCACAAGATTGTTTTTGGCACAATTTCATAAATAACAAAAACAACAACTACAAATGAAATCACATTTTCGCCTTAAAGTGTTCAAAATCAGAAAGGTCAAAATAATTGTATATGGAAATTATGATGACGTGGTCTGTAGAGGAGGAATACTGGATTTGGCTGGTGGCAAATGATTTTCTTAAATTTCAATCCAAGAATCAAAGTTCAGTAATAATAATTATTTTATCGTTCACACAGTGGTTTCAAAATGCATTTTTTCGGAAATAATTCTGTAATTTTTAAACTTTTGATTTTTTTTAACGAAACATGTATATGATGTTAACCGGTTTTAAAGTTATGCAACATTTTTCTAGAAACATGTTGAAATTGCTGTTCACTTATTACTGCAGCTTATATTTCCATGGGAAATGTGCATACTTCTGGGGAGGGGACCAAGTTTTAGTTAATTTTTCAAGAGTGTTGTACAATTTTTGTATAAGTATTTGTTATCGCCGGAAAGGTAATTACTTCAAACAGAATAATATATACATAATAAGGTACTTAAGGTAAATATCTTTAATAAAATTGTCGAAAATTTAAAAAAAAATCATTTTCGTTGTGCTCTTGCAAAAATATTTGCAATATTTGACATTTTAATAAAATCTATTAGAATTAAGATATTTTTATGAAATTTGAATATAATATGGACGAAGTTGTCCTTAATGTAGAATTTTTAAAATATTCCACTTTTTCCCTCCAAAATACCTAAAATTCCAATCCGGGAAAAACTTGTTTAAATAATTCACTTTATTCCAGTAAATTGCTCACCCAACCGTTATAAAAGGTCTGATCCATTACAAATTCCTTGAGTGGATAGCTAGTAAATGTAGCTTTATAATCGGGAACATTTTTTTAAGGAATTTTAGCTTTGACTTTTTTTGCTCCTCGAAAATATAATACAAATATTTGAAAATTATTAATTAATAATTAATTAAATTCCGAGAAGGCATGCAGAGAGACTGTTGCTCCTAATGTTTTCAGATTTGCTTTATATGCATTAATTAGGGTTAGAATTTTTTAGAATTGAGAAATAAATTGAATAGTCCAGAAGAAATTGAAAACATGTTACCATTTTTTGGAAAAAATGGGTTATTTTCTAAATTTCTTAAAAAGACATAAATTTTTATTGGATCCACTAAGGTATATGATTCTTGACAAAAATTATTAAGAGCCTACCAAGTTCAAAAAACTAAAAAACCTGTTCTAAAATCTGACAAAATTTTCCTTTAATCTAAATATCTCTAACTCTCTCTCTCCTTAACTATAAGAGATATACCATAGATGTAAGCGATTTTTTGTAGTATCAAATCATAAATAAAAATTTGGCGATTTTTTCAAAAATCGTCATATCCGAATTGACCAACTTTAAAGATCCACTTCCCGACCGCGGAACTCACTAGAAACATGTTCTTCTTTAAATCAGTTGTAATGCACCTCAATAATTTCCATGTGAAATTTCAGTACTTTCCAAGTTACAGAATTTTTTCCAAAAAAGGCGTTTTGAAACAACTGTGCGTCATATAAATTACACTTAAATCGAATTATTTCTCGTTTATAAGAATTTTTTATATTTATTGAAATTCTTTTTATTTAAGTTGTTTTGTGTGAAAAGGGTTTTATTTATGATTTTTTATATATATTTTCTCTTTGTTTGTTTTTGTTTTTCATAATTTTTTTTTAGCCAAAAATTCGAAATAATTCAAAATGTGAAATTATTATGTAATTTTCAGTAATCGATAAAATTTGTTTTATTTATGGTTGTTGTTGTTGTTTTGTTTATTTTGTTGTTTAACCAAGACTTTCTGTTGCCCTTTAAGTTAAGCGGAACAAATGACCAATAAAGAAAAATAAAATTAATGTTTATTATAATTCTTGTTATTGTTGTTGCTGTTATTTATTAAAAAAGACTAAAATAACGTAGGAACAACATTCACATTGGCCTACTAAACCAAAACAGTGAAAACGAAATGAATTTATTCAACCCCCTCAATAACAACAAATACAAAAACAACAACAAAACAAAATTTAACAATTTCAAAGTCAAGTATTTAAAAACCATAAACATTTAAACGGATACGATAATATTCATGAGTTCGCCAAAATTTCTAAGAAAGAAAAACTTGCCAAATTACTAGTTCATTTGTTTTGTAGATATATTGGTTAAGGGCGAAAGTGATTTCTTAACCAGTTTCGCTGCTAAAAATTATCGATAACTTTAAAAAAAATTTAAATACAAATAGAACTTTTCATTTATAAAACGTTTTGTTAATTTTTGTTAATTTATGTTAAAACAATAATTTATTTTGTTTTTTTTTAATTGCAAAATGTTGAATTTAAAAAAAAATTAAATTTATAAAATATTTTAACATTTTTTCTAAACTAGAAATTTAAAAAGTAATAGAATTAATAAAAAAATTTCCTTAAAAATTAAGTTTAATTAAAATATACTAATAATGTATAATTTTATAAAAATTTATTTGAAAATTTTTTCTAAATATTTTGAAATTAATTTTTTCATTTTTTCTAAAAAAGAATTTTAATAAAAATGGTGCATAAAAATTTAATAGAAATTTATAAAATTTTTTTTAATTTAATGAAAATTTTCTTAAAAAATTTATGAAAATTTTCTTAAAAAACTTTATGAAAATTTTCTTAAAAAACTTCATGAAAATTTTCTTAAAAAATTTATGAACATTTTCTTAAAAAACTTCATGAAAATTTTCTTAAAAAATTTACAAAAATTTCTTAAAAAGTTTATGAAAATTTTTTTGAAAAAATTTATAAAAATTTTCTTCAAAAAATTTTTGAAAATTTTCTTCAAATATTTATGAAAATTTTCTTAAAAAACTTTATGAAAATTTTCTTCAAAAAATTTATGAAATTTTTCTTAAAGAAATTTATGAAAATTTTCTTCAAAAAATTTATGAAAATTTTCTTCAAAAAATTTATGAAAATTTTCTTCAAAAAATTTATGAAATTTTCTTCAAAAATTTATGAAAATTTCTTAAAAAATTTATGAAAATTTTCTTCAAAAAATTTATGAAAATTTCTTAAAAAATTTTATGAAAATTTTTTTAACAAAAAGAAAAATGAATAAAAATTTGTCTTAAAATTTTATGATTTAAATTTAATAAAAATCTTTCAAAAATAAAATTCGTTATATCTTTTTAAACAATTTTGTGAAAATTTTCTTTAAAAAATATCAATATTAAAAAATTTTATTAAAATTTTCTTTTAAAAATTTATGAAAATTGTGTTAAAAAAGAAATTTTATTTGAATAAACAGTTTATGAAAAAAAGTGATAAATTTTATAAAATAATATATTTAAATAACCAATTTTTTTAAATTGAAATTTTAGAAATGTTTTTTATGTTTTTTTTTAATTTTATAAAAATTTTCTTTGAATAAAAAACTTAAAAACTATTAAAATTGTTTTAAAAAGAAATTTATTTTTAATTTATAAAATGTTTTGAGTATCTAAATAAAAAATATTAAAATAACGAAATTGTTTTTTTTATATATAAACAAAAGAAATATTGTAATTTATAAAAAATAGTCTTTAATTAATATTTTTTAATTAATTTAATCTTTTAAGTTTCATTGTGACTTTAAAAAAAAGCAAGTAAAAATGTTACAGGAAGTCAAGCACGGCAATATAATACCCTACACGACATTGTTGGTTGTAAATGGATGCTATAAAAATTGATGAACGGCCCTCGTATAATTTTTTCTTATGTGTGCAATACATTATTATGATAGTAAATTTAAGTGAAATATAACGGTTTAAAAAAAGAAAGAAAGACCGGTTAGACAAAATATTTTTACATATATATGATTTATGAGTTTCAAAGTGATATTTGGAAGGGTGGTTGTATGAGACCTATGAGATATAATGGACCGATTCTACTTTAATTTTGTATTATCGGTGTAGAATATAATTATACTTATTTCAGATTTAGATATTTTATGTACTTAATACCCAATTTCGGAGGAACATTTGTATGGGGCCTTAATAAAAAATGGACCAATCACAACCAATTTCAATGGGTCCTTGGACAAAAATTATAGTATGTGCTGAATTTTATGAAGATATCTTTAAAATTGCGACACATACTTTTATATGGACAGCTATCCGACCGAACTGATAGACATGCTTCAATCGACTCAAGTAGTGATTATGAGTCGACATCTGCACAAAAGCATAATGCCTCCACCACCCATGGTGGTGTAGGGTATAAACACGAAATTTATATTAACCTCAAACTAACATTATTTACATTGTGATTATGAGGATGATTTAGATCATAAATACGTATTTAATTAGAAATATATGAATAATAAATATTTTTCTTTTATGTGGACTCAAAAGATTTTAATGAAACGCATAATGTATAATTGAATGAATCAATAGCAACAACAACATAATTTTTTATTATAATGATTTTATTCAATTAATTATTAAATTAAAAAAAATAAATGTTAAACTCGGTCATGCCGAATCTTTAATACCTCCACCGGAAATGTGTGTGAAGTAAAAACTTTATATTTCTTAAAAACACACTCACACATACACTTACAGACGTATACATTATATAAAAATATAATATAACACAGGGACATTCAATAAGTCATAAAATTAGTTATATTTTTTACTATAACTTTTTTCTCAGAACCGATTTTAATTTTTTTTGGAATCTTAATGTATGTACATATATAACTTAATGTTATGGCAACGTTTCATTCTAGTTTGTCAAGTTTGGTGTATTCAAAAAACCGACATTTTCAGAAAACCAGTTTTCGAGTTATTCGAAAAATTGGCTTTTACGATTTTATGAAAAAAAAAAAAAAAACTGGTTAACCGATTTCGTTTGATTAAAATTTATTGAAATTTATCTAAAGAAATTACTATTTAATATAAATTTATAGTTTAACTAATTAAAAACATATACTGAGTAAAGATCCTTATATGGAAGGAAGTTGAAATTTAATAACGGTTCCATCATAATCAAAATAGTGTATCTGTTCTTATATCAAAAAATGGGTGGGGTAAAGCTTAAAGGTGTCTTCCATTAAAAACCGGTCAATTGACTGAAAAAACAGCATGTCGAATAATTAAAAAATATGAATTATTCGAAACCGGCTGGTTTTCTGCAATGCGAAAAACCGGTTTCGATTTTTGAATACACTAATCGAGTTATAATTGACAATTTTGCAAAAGTTCTCCGCTTGAATTCAGAGGTTGCCCTAGATATCGATATACTGAAACGATTTTGCTGGTTTTCAATACGAAACTTCTTAGAACTTTAACAAATATTAAAGTCAAATTTCATTGAGCTCTAACAATTATTGTGGATGTGAACGTGCCAACAACAAAGAAAGAGGCGAAGACGGACAGGCAGACGCGCATATCTAATTCGGCTTGACTGATTTGATAAACTATAGGGTCTGGAGTAACAAAGTTAATTTACCCTCTTCACCACTTGTGTTGGCGGAGGGTATAAAAAGTAGTATTTCCTTTGCTAAAAAAAATACAAAATTATTTTATCTCCCTATTTAAATTACACTCACACACACACAATGAGCATGAATTTATTTTCTTATAAGTATAAATTTAATTAATTTTTTTCTAATATTTAATTGGGACAACAACAACAACTTAAACTTAATGCCCTTATTTTACCCATCACTGTAAATTATGACAAATAGCAAAATGTTTACATTTAAAGATTATTTTGTTAACAAAAAACTGACCGCCAAATAATTGTGTATCGAATTTACATTTACATTACAAATGTTTAAATTTACATATACACATACATACACAGATATACACAACTATCTATCAATATCGTCTACATTCTCATAAATATGATTTATAATAAAAATGTTTATTTGTTTGTGTGTTATGTATTTTTATTTTATTCCATTTTACCCCATAATTTTACCTTAAAGGATGGTGGAGGTAACTGTTCGTCTTTATGACAATATGGACACCAATAAACCATTGTCAATATTAATCTCTGACCACTGGCGACGGACGAACAACAACGTTTAAAAATCCTTCAAATGTCGCATTTGATTGTCATTTATTCATATTTTGTTCTGTGTTTTTTTATCGTGTTTCTTTTTATTCTTTTTTTCTGTTTTCCTTTCATAAACTGATACTGTAATAACAAATTATATATATTTTTTGTATTAAATATTTATTAGAAAAATATGATAAATGTTTGTATGTAATTGTGTTATATGAGTGAATTATTGTTGTTTTTTTTATTATTTTTTATTAAACTGCAATTAGTTTATAAATTATTTATTATGATTATTAACTTTAATTATATCTGCCAGTTGTATCAAAGGTTTAGTTTTATAATTTATTTTCTTTTTGTTACACGCCGGCAAAAGTTCCTATGTAAATTTTTTAATTTTTTCAAAAGACACAAAAACAGTATTATTAGGCTGTTCTTCCGCCATTTAAATATATTTTTATAAAAAATTCTATCGCTTAAGTACATGTGTGCTAACGTTATAATAAATGGTCTGAAAATTAACAAAATTGCCAACGTGTTTTGAAAGAAATAAGAGAAATTTACATAGGAAATTTTGTTGGAACATTTTTTATTCATTGTTACATAAGTAACTTTGTAAATCCAAAGCCAGTTAAGATATTGACAAAAGATTTTGTGGGAATATAAATATGTTTCAATTGCAACCTTAAAAATTTTTTGAAAAATCTTTACATAGGAACTTCTGTCAGCGCAGGAACGATTTATTAAATGTATTCCTAAAACAAAATTATAGATGAAATATTTTCTTAAATCTAAATTTTGGGCTTTAAAATTTATGTTAAATTGAATTTATCCGCCTCTTTCCGGTATTAAGATCACAATCACATATTTTTAAAAATGTTGCATACTTAATGGCGCCAACTAAATTTATTTAACTTAGTTTAATTATAATAATTAAAAAAAAAAAATAATTAAAAAAGTAAAAATGTTTCTTTGAGAAATAATTTATAAAAAAAAATTCTATAAAATATTTTTTCTTTGAAAATAAATTTTAAACATTTTCTTTAAAGGAAAAAATTGTATAAAACAAAATTTTTCCGTGAAAACGAAATTAAAAAATATTTTAAGTGAAAACGAAATTAAAAAAATATTTTAAGAAGAAATATTACTCCTAAAAAACCTATACTTTTCAAAGAGACTGTACCAAATATTTCATTAAAAAAGTTTTTTAGAAAATTTTCACTTAAAAATTATTTTTTTAGTAAAGAAAATATTTATAAAGTTAATTAATTTTTTTATTGAAAATTTAATAATAAAAATAAAATTTTATAAGATTTAATAAAAAAGTCATCAAGACATTTTTGAAATTATCTTTCTTTCAAATAAGAATTTTTGTAAAATTCTCCCTGAAATGAAAAATTAGAATTTTTTTTAGAAAAAAAAATTATGAAATTTTTATTTTAGAAAACGACATTTTATTAAAATTGTCTATAAGTAAAAAAATTATAAACATGTTCTATAAAGAATACATTTTATAAAATTTTTCTTTAAAAAAATTTTATAAAAAATTTTCTATAATGAAGAATTTTTATAAAAATTTTCTACAAAAAAATAAAAATAAATTTTTTTTATAGAAACAGTTTTTTTAATTTTCTTTAAAAAAGTTAAATTTTATAATAATTTTCTTTGAAATTTAGTTTTGAGAAGAAGTTCATATAAATTTTCTTTGAAAAATTAATTTCATAAAAATTTACTTAAAAGAATAAATTTTGTGAAAATATTCTTAGATTTTTTAATAATACAAAAGTTTCTTTGAAAAATAATTTTTCTTTTTAAATTTTCTTCGAAAAGCAATTTTATAAAAATTTCCTTAATATTTTTTTAATTCTATGAATATTTTTAATGCTATTTTTTCGGATTTTTTTAATTAAAGAATTTTTTTCTAAATAATTTTAAAACATTTTTTGATGAAAGAATTAAAAAAAAAAAATAAAAATCGGAAACAATCTAACAAATTTGGAGCCTTAAAGAAGCCATGAAAAGTTAAATTTATGAAACTTCAATAAACCTCTTTTCCTTTTCTTGAGCTCCATTTTTAATTTATTTTAAAATTTATACTTTTTCATTTTAAACACTAAAAATAAATTTCGACATGAATTATGTTATTTTTAAAATTATTTAATTGTTTCTTTAATCATAAATTTTCTTTAATGACATTTCTTTTGTTTGTTTTTAACATGTGTTTTCCAATTAGGCCACATACTTCTCTTTAATTTACTCACTCATATAAAGAAAACTTCATTTTGAAAATCATTTGCGTGTTAAAATAAATTTAACCTGAAAATAATTTATAATTAAGAAATGAAAACTTTCAATGTCTTCCATGCTAAAAAAACTTATGCGTTCAAAGAGGGTTAAAACTCTTGTTCCTACTTGTTAGGAGTTATAGTGGAAAGAAATCTAACTTGTTTTGGTATCCACAACAAATTCAATTTAGAGCATTTAACAGCTACTTAAATTAAATGTTTTATCAAGGGGGTTGTAATATGAATTAGACTATTTAAATATTATTAAATATTATAACTAAATTCCGAGAACTTTAACATTTATTGTTTACGTCATGACAATATGGTTTCATAATACTATTGCATATTGCAAGGGGCAAATCGGTACAACATATCCGCTGCATATCCGGTTCTCATATTAAATACTGGTAAAATGGTTTTGTAAATATCAATAGAATTTATCACTTTTACTAAGGTTCTTCTTTAGTTGGGATATGTTAATCCCATTTAATTACTTGTATAACTATTTTTCTTAAAAGCAAAATTTAGTGAAAATTTTCTTAAAAAAACTTTCTCTCAAAAGGAAATTTTATCTTTAAACAAGATGAAGAATTTTTATGAAACGAAAATTTTAAAAATTTTCTTAAAAAATTAAATTTTATAAAATTAAAAAAAACTTATTTTTTATTTATTTTTCTCGGAAAAATATTGTTTAATAAGGAATGTTGCAAAAAGTTTCATTAAATTTTTTTTGCTAAAGAAATAATAAAATTATAGACATTTTCTCAAACAAAATTTATGAAAAAATCATTTTTCAAAAAAATTTTCTTAAACAATTTTATAAAAAGAAATTTTCATGAAAATTTTCTTACAAAATTAAAAAAATTTTGAATTTATGAAAAATTCTTAATTTTTTTTTTTTTTTTTTTTTAAATCCACAAAAAGAAATTTTATAAAAATTTTTTCAAAGAGTATTTTTGTGAAAATTTAATAAAAAAAATTAAAAAAAAGAAATTTTTATTAAACATCTTCATAAAAAGAAATTTGCGTGAAAAATTCTCTTACAGAAAATATTTCTTAAAAATGAAAGATTTTACCTTAAAAAAATTTTTATGAAAAATTTCCCTAAATACAGTTTAACGAAAAGTTTCATTAAAAAATGAATTTGAAGGAAATTTTATGAAAAAATTCTTTTAAAATAAATTTTATAAAAAATATGAGAAAATAAGTTTTATGAAAAATTTAATAAAATTCCTTTTTTCCTTAAGAAAATAAGACATTTTATAAAAAATTAATAAAAAAAAAGATTAAGAAAATTTGTTGAAAGAAATTTTATAAAAAAAATTCTAGAAAATTTATGAAAATGTTCCTTAAAAAGAATTTTTATAAAAAAAATGCATGAAAAATTTTCTTAAGTGAAATTTTATGAAACATTTCTTTAAAAAGAAATCTTAAGAAACTTTTTCTTAAGAAAAAAAATTTTTAAAGATTTAAAAAAAAATTCCTTAAAAAAATTAATGATAATTTTCCTTAAAATGAAATTTTATCAACAATTTTCTTCATGAAAAATAATGAAAATATTTTTTTAAAGAAATAAAGAATCCTTAAAGGAAATTTTACAAAGAAATATTTTAAAAGAAATTTCTTAAAAGAAAATCTTATGAAGAAATTTTTTTAAAAGGAAATTTAAAAAATATTTCATTAAAAGAAAATTTCCTCAACAAAAATGTAAAAAATAAATGAAGAAAATTTTTCTTTCCTTAACTTTATAACAAAAACACTTAATGGTGAATTTTCTAAAAGAATTTAATTAATACAGAAATTTTATTAAAAAATCTTTAAACGAAAATTAAAAAAATCCATCATAATTTTTTCAAAATTTTACTAAAAAATAGACTTTGCATAAAATTTACAATTTATGCTTCCTAAAGGAAAGTTATGACGCTTTTTCCCGAAAAATAATAAACTTCCGTTTTTTGTTTTTAATACTGCTGCATACTTTATGGCGCTTAAGAAATTGTTACAAATTTAAATCACTTTCATTCTTACAATGAAAGATTTTATAAAAATAAAAAATTATTTACTTCATTAATAAAATTTTCAAGTTTCTTGTATATTTTTTAGAACTAAAATTAAAAAAACAATCGATATGAATTTCCATATGTTAATTTGGACACTTCTGTTCTTAAAATGGAACAAAATAACATTTATTACAAAGTATAGGTTCACAAAGCAATTATTTTATAAATCATGCTAACGAACAGACCTTATATGTTTTTTAACATTAGTAGCCCTCTTTAAATATGCTGCCTACTTTAAGGCATTTGAAGTTTTATTAAGAAATTTATTATTTATAATATTTAAAATTATTTAAATTTTCAAACTTCAAATTTGTTTTGAAAGAATAATTGATAGATTATTGATGAATTTTTATAATTTCTAGAAAACATTTTCTTGAAGCTTTTAGAATTTAGAAAATAAATTATTTCTAAATATTTTAAACATTATTTGGAATTTAAAATTTTAAATAATTTTTGTAAATTAGAAAAGAATCATCAACAGATTTGTTTAATAAAAATTTTGTTTAAATCTTAAAAATCTCAATTCTTTATTGTATTTATTACTAAAAAATACATGCTTTCAGGCTTTTGCCATGCAGCATAGTTTAAGGCGTTGGAAATGTTTTTATGAAATTTTAGTTCTTTCAGAAACATATTTTTTAAAGTTAAGCTCAAAAATTTTCTGGAAATTGTTGCTGTTCTTTTTTTTTTTTTCAAAGTTGTTAAGCAAAAAAATTTTAAATTCTGTAAAATGTTTGCATTATTCTATAATGCATATTTTGAGGTTCTTTGTTAACCGTATACAATTTTAAATTAAATTTCGATTTAAAATAAATGGAGACTTACCTAGTACAGGCTAAACCAACGTGCCACTCCACTGTTGCCAACATTCACACCAAAAACTTGCACATGAGTTACTTATTGAAGTTAATAAATCTTAACTTGCACAAATTTATTTTCTAGTGTAAAATTACAGCACGAATTCCATTATTTGAAGAATTTTTATTTAAAAAACTAGAAGTCGGTTTTGTGATGTGAAATTGCAGATATTTTTTTCAATTAGTTAATTAATTGTAGTATTGCGTTATTGCGTTTAATTTAATTATTTTACTATTTAATTTAGTATTTTTTGTTGGTTTATAATTCAGAATACCAATTAACAAAATTGACACTTATTAACAACAGATACAAATACACACACACGTTTTTTAATACAAAATACAAATTATAACTTGTTAAATAAGCTTAAGCCACAAGGATTTGATTTACTTTTTTTTATTTAATTTAATTAATTTTTTTGTTATATTTAAATATTTAATTAAATCAATTAATTATTTGTTATAGAGTAATTGGTTGGTATTCTAATAATTTATTTTTTATTATATATTTTTGTAATAATATATATAATTTTTTTATAATAATAATAATTATATTAATTCAAAACAATGGCACTTTAAATAGGTTAACACAATTTTTCTTTTATTTAAATTTTTCTTTCAAACGTTATTTATTATTTCTGGAAAAAAAGAAGATAAACTAATAAGAATACTATATTCGACTATGCCGAATCTTTATTAACCTCCACCACAAATGCGAGTGAAGTGAATACATTATGTTTCGTATGTACACAAGTCGATTTAAAATTTAAAATTTTTCGAAAGTATTTTACTTGAACTTAGAGGTTGCTTCAGATATCGGTCTATATTTTTTAATATGCTGAACCGATTATGATGGTTAAAAATAGGAAACTTCTTAGGACTATGAAAAATACTCAGGCCAAATTTCATTGAGCTCTGTATATTATTGTGGAAAGAGCTCAGCATGCCAACAACAGACAAACCAACAAACAGACAGACGGACAGATAGACAGACATAGCTTAATCGTTTAAGATTTTGATTCATGCAAAAATATATATGTACATTATAGAGTCTGAAACGTTACACACGTAATGACAAAGTTTATACAATTGATGAAGAGGATCACCAATTGTTGTGGTGGAGGGTATAAAAGGAAATTATTTTAAAATTTTAGAAAAAAAAATATGTTTTGATTTTGTAGCTTTTTGATGATTAAGAAAGATTATCTGTTTTAAGCGGTAAGATTTTTATCGTATTCTAATTCCGTTTTTTGTTTTCATAAACACTTTTTCTCTGATTTCCGACATCAAAAGGATAAAAAGAAAAAATATTAAAAAAAACATGTAGCACATTTGCACAAAATAAACAAAGAGAGGCTAACTCAAAGCTTTTTTGAAAAAAAGCTTTTATAGAAAATTCCAACTTCTTTTAAAGGAATATGAAGCTTAAAAAGGAATAGAGAAAAAAATTGGTTTGAGAGTTTTATTTTTTCTTTCTACTCGAGTTATAAGTTAAAATTAAACCATTTTTTTTGTTTGAAATTCTTTTTTAGTTTATTTTCATTTAATTATTTTATTTATAATTTATTTATTTATTTATTTATTTATTTATTTATTTATTTATTATTTAATTTCAATGTTTTATTATTTATGATTTAATAACACAACATTTTATTCCACAACCGCACCATTGAACGTTTGAACATAAAATAACCAGGCTGTTAAACTCTCACTCTCTCACCCTCTCTCTCTCCCACTCTATCTATCTCTTTTATTAGATTTTTGTTTACTGAGAGCTGTCAAGGCAGAATGAAGAGAGCATAAAAACAAATTGGCGAAGGAAGAAAAAACCATAACGAAAACAAAAACACACTGCCCTACTTTTTATCTGTGTGTTATCAAATACATAAATGTTCGTTGCACATCAACTTTTACACATACTTATACATTTAAACTTAGACTCGCATACACACACATACACATATATAAACATATTCTACTTATACAAAGGCAATAATATGACTATGTGTGACCAAGTTATTTTCCTTTCGGCCATTTACGAATATATCCTCTAAATTTTTTTATTTATATATGTATTTCTCTCTAATACTCTAACACAAATCAAATGTTGGGGAAATCAAGAAATAATTGATAGAATTTTTATTTTTATTGTTGTTATTTTTTTATTATCCCTTTTCGGTGAAGCATAGAAGAGAAACAAGCCCTCATATATTTTAACACACAAACACACATATTCAATGTGTGTTTGTGTGTGTGTATACAAAATAAAATATTTGATTTGATTGATTGTTAAAAATAATATTAAACAAAATAATATTGAAAACATTTTTCACGCAAATGTACCGTGAAATCGGAAAAGTGTTTGATTTTATTTTGGAAGAAAGAAGGAAAAAACTTTTGAATTTATTTAATCAAATACCATGACACATTATTTCGATAGACAAATAATAAAAGAGTATAAAGTGAATAATAGATTTAAAAATAGATTTTAAAAATCTGTGATTTTTATTTTTCCATATCGGTTCAGATTTCCTTTTAAATGGTCTATAAAATTTGTAAGGTTTTGCCACTTTTTAAAAATATGCATAATAATGGCATATTTTAAGGCGCTCAAAAAATTTATTTTATATAATTGCATATTTTATGGCGCTTAAAAAAATTTTGTTAAACGAATAGAAACCTTATTTGTATGCAAAATGTTCGGAAAAGTTGTTGTCTAACAAAAATTCACTAAAAATTTCAAATTTTTATTTGGCATCTTTTTAATCTGATAGAAAAAAATTCGATTAAGAAGCAAAAATATAAAATTTATTATTTATTATAACGATTGTAATAAATCCTACTAAAAACATTTCTTTTATTTATTGAAATCTTTCTTTTATTTCTTGAAATATTTTCAAAAAAATTGTAATCAAATTTTTTTTATATTTATTTTATTATTCTGCCTACTTTAAGGTGCTTGAAATGTATTAAAGTCATTAATTTTAATTACTTTCATTTAGGGATGCTAATCTCGATAACCCGATTTCAATAATCACGATAAAAAAAATCTCAAGAATTTTAGGGACTTATTAATTCCGATTTTTCCGGTATGACCTTAGAAATGTAACAACTTTTAACTTATCTTAGCAAACAAAACAGATGTTTTTATTATATTTTAAACATTATGATTTTATTTAAATTATTGTGTTATATTTTGGAACACAAATCCCGAAGTCCCTAAAAATCTCGGATCCCGAAAAACTCTATAATAAAAAAAATCTAGATTTCCATTCATACATTTTTTATCACAGGATCTGAAAAAAACAGTTCCTTTCGAAATGCCTTCTTTCAATATATTTCTGAATTTCGAGATTTATAAAATCTCTAATTTCGGGATTTAAAAACCCAGTTCCTTTCGGCATCCCTACTTTCGCCTATTTTTTTTAAGGGAGATCTATAGGAAAAAATTTAAAATATAGAATGTGTAGAACGATGTCTTAAACTTTAAAACTTAATTTTTTATAATTTTTTTAAAAGTCCACTTTGAGATTTTATATAACGAAAAATTATATCTGGATATTTAAAAGGAGATTTTCCGATACAAATTATCATCGAAGGTACAATACTAAATATGATAACTCCAAACTCGGGTCCTTGAAAATAATTAAAATACTTTCTTAGGTCAATCAATTAATCTACATTCTAAATCAACGATATTTCAAATTCAATTTTGGGGCTTATAAGGCAATATGAAGCAAATATGAGCAAATTATTTATTAATTTAAAAGTTAATATTATTAACTAAAGTACTTGCTTATGGCCTTATCGATTCGGTACCAGAGAAATTATAGAACGATAGAGTTTTTATATAAAAATTAAACTTAGATTCAGCTACAAATTTTATTAGTATTTATTTCTATTTAAGGGGTTTATAACCTTAACATTTCTTCCTGGGTGAATATTTGTGTGGGGTCTTGGAGCGATTTTATGAATTTCAATAAGCATCGTGTTTCGCCCAAAAAAGTATCTGTTCCAAACCTTATCAAGATATTCTTGAACTTGTCACCTGATAAACTTAGACTGTCAACAAGACGAACATGATCAAACTGACTCATGAAATGATTTCAAATGATCGTTATACCTAAGAGAGTGGTGGTATATAGATAGATTCACTAATTCGAAGATTCATTAAAAAATAACTTTTTTGTCAAAAATAATTTCAAAAGAGCCCTTGAAGGGACTCATGTGTATTTTGTTCGAATCGATTCCAGAAATTTCGAGGTAAGAAGAACTTTCCTTTCGTTTAGTCGTTAAAAATATCGGCTGAATTTTGAAATTCGAAATCAAAATAAATTTTAAATCTTAAGTCAACTGTCAACTGGATGTTATGGCATTTATAATATTAAATTGAATCTCCGAGATAAGAGGAGAATTTAAAAAAATTTGAATATATATTAATTTAAATTTTAAAAATTTTCTGAACATTTTATTTGCAATTGAAGGCAAATTCCGAATAATAAAAAATGTATATTTTTAAAGTTTTTCTTTAATCTTCGTTTCACTATTTATTACTTGGAATTGCAATAAGAAATAAAATATATGTTTGTATATATCTACATATGTATATGTGCATAAGAATGTAGACATCATATTTTCCGGCTGAATAATACAAAAACAAATTTAATGTCAAACATTTTCTCTGAACCACAATTGCGCCCTATAACAAACTGTTTTTTCTTTTTTTTCTGCTTCCATTCTGTTCAAACATCAATTGACCTAAAAAAGAAATGCAAAGAATAAATACTATATAGAGGAGGAAGAAGAAGAAGAAAAAACGAAGCCAACAAGAAGAAAAAAAATAACATGAAAATATAGAAAATGTTTGGTTACAAAATCAAATCGTAACTCTATTTTTGCGAAAGACATACTTTTTTTGGAAGCAAAAAAAAAAAATATATAAATTTTAATTAATTTTTTTTTTTCATTAAATTTTTAGAAATAGAAAACGTACAAACAAAAAAAATAAACTAAAAAAATAACAATAAAAAATAATTTTCTTATATTAAAGTTTATAAAATTTACTTTAATATAAGAAAATTATTTTTTATTGTTATTTTTTTAGTTTATTTTTTTGTTTGTACGTTTTCTATTTCTTTTTATTGGGTTCAATGAAATAATACGAAGGTGGGAGTTGTTAGTATCTGTTTAAACGATTTTGTTGTTTTTTTTTTTTTGTTCACCTACATTTTGACTCGTTTATGATGAGAAATAAACTGGTGTTTGTACACAATATTTTTGGGAATAAACGAGTAAGTTTGTGTGTATGTGTGCAAACAGTATAAGTATGTGTATAAGGAAAGCTCATCGTTTTTTCCCGTTTTCATTTATATAAATATATGTATATGTAAATATATATATAAAGATATCTATAGATATGATTAAAGTATAGAAACCCAAGACCCGTTTTTTTAAATAATTATTTTTTTATTTTTCTTTTTAATTTTATATAATTTTAAAACTTTTTTTCTTCACAATTTTAAATATATTTTATTTTATTTTTTTAATTTAAATCACAGTTTCAAATTCCCATATACACACACACTGCAGCTTAATGTATATGTATGTCCTCATACATATATGTATATGTTTGAAAAAAATATTTAATTTTATTAATTAATTAAATTTTATATATTTTTTATTAAATATTTACTTTTTTATAAAAAAACTATTAAATTCTTAAATAATTTCGCTTTAAAATTGTTAAAAAAACGATTAAATTTCCTTTTTATTCATTTTTTAAGATTTCAAATTTTTTCACACATTATTTTGTATGTATATGTATTTTATACAATATTCTAGATTTACACAAAACGACACTTCAACACGCGACCGTTATTTTTATTTCACGAACCTTTCACGACAACAGTTAAAACATTTCTGACACAGTTTATTCATGTCACATACTTTAAGGGTTTTTATCATTATTTATTTTTTTCTTTGCTTTACAATAATTGCTCTCACTTATACGTTCTATTGCTCTCTTCTTGCAGGTTTATTGTGTTTGTCAAAGGCAAGTAAAAGAAAGCTTTATGTGGTCATATTCGGTTCTTTGACATTTTGTTTCTATAAGAATTTTCCGAATCAATAAGATTTTTGTTATTGTGCTTGTTTCGTTTTCTTGTTTCCTTTTTCTTCTCTTGTTATTAAGTTTAGTTGTAATTTTGATTCTATTATTTTTGGTGTAATTTCATCCTTCCTTTGTAAAAGAGAGTGTTGCCATTATATTTTTAATGTAAAGGAATTAAGGGGGTATAAAAATATTATTACCCTACTCCGTTATATATTGCTGGGTATACTTGTTTGTAACGGGCAGGAAAACTGTTCAATTCAGAATAACTTTCTGAGTCGATTTAACGATGCCCGTTCGTCTGGCTGTCCATATTAAACTTGTGAACAAAATTCGACTGGCAATTTTAGAGCTGTATTGATGGAATTTGGCAAGTATCATTATTTTGGTCCAGAATAACTTTCTGAGTCGATTTAACGATGCCCGTTCGTCTGGCTGTCAATATTAAACTTGTGAACAAAATTCGACTGGCAATTTTAGAGCTGTATTGATGAAATTTGGCAAGTATCATTATTTTGGTCCAACCTATTGAGATTTGTAGCCCCAATACAAATGTTCTAGTCGAAATGAGGTTTTAAGACCATAAACATTTTAAAACACAAAGCGATTTAATGAAATTCATCACAAGCAAGTCTTTTTCAATTTCCAGTGAAAATTTTAATTTTCGGTGAAAATTTCAATTTTCGGTGAAAATTTCAATTTTCGGTGAAAATTTCAATTTTCGGTGAAAATTTCAATTTTCGGTGAAAATTTCAATTTTCGGTGAAAATTTCAATTTTCGGTGAAAATTTCAATTTTCGGTGAAAATTTCAATTTTCGGTGAAAATTTCAATTTTCGGTGAAAATTTCAATTTTCGGTGAAAATTTCAATTTTCGGTGAAAATTTCAATTTTCGGTGAAAATTTCAATTTTCGGTGAAAATTTCAATTTTCGGTGAAAATTTCAATTTTCGGTGAAAATTTCAATTTTCGGTGAAAATTTCAATTTTCGGTGAAAATTTCAATTTTCGGTGAAAATTTCAATTTTCGGTGAAAATTTCAATTTTCGGTGAAAATTTCAATTTTCGGTGAAAATTTCAATTTTCGGTGAAAATTTCAATTTTCGATGAAAATTTAAATTTTCGATGAAAATTTCAATTTTCGGTGAAAATTTCAATTTTCGGTGAATATATCAATTTTCGGTGAAAATATCAATTTTCGGCGAAAATTTCAATTTTCATTTTTCAGTGCAAATTTCAAATTACATTTTTCAGTGGAAATTTTAAATTTCAGTGAAAAATTTTCAGTGGAAATTTCAAATTTTAATTTTCAGTTAAAATTTTAATTTTCAGTTAAAATTTCAATTTTCAGTTAAAATTTCAATTTTCGGTGAAAATTTCAATTTTCAGTGAAAATTTCAATTTTCAGTGAAAATTTCAATTTTCAGTGAAAATTTCAATTTTCAGTGAAAATTTCAATTTTCAGTGAAAATTTCAGTTTTCAGTGAAATTTTCAGTTTTCAGTGAAATTTTCAGTTTTCAGTGAAGTGTTGTGATGAATTTAATTTTTCTGTGAAAATTTTAATTTTAAGTGAAAATTTAATTTTTATTGAAAAATAAAAATTTTAATTTAAAATATTAAATTTCAGCTAAAAATTAATTTTGTAGTGAAAAGTATTTATCGTGAAATTAAATTTTTGGCGTTTTTGGAGTACTTGGCGTATGAAAAACGTGTTTTTTTGGCAAAGAAAAACTGTTATATGTTTGAAATGTCCAACGACAAAACGCAAAATTTCACTAAAAAAACGTTAGACCTGGCAACTCCGTCTATGTTATCATTAATTTCATTGTCCCTCTTATTTTATTCTTTTGATGATGTTAATGATTAAGAGTGTATGCGTGTTGTTGTTTACATTTTTACTAATGTTTTTTTCTTTCAATTTGCTTTGTATGTATGTATGTATGTATGTATGTATGTATGTATGTATGTATGTATGTATGTATGTATGTATGTATGTTAGAAAGAATGTTTTTATTTTGTTTTTTATTTGTTATAATATTTTTCCGTTTTGTTTTTGTTATATTTTATTTAAGTAAAATTAACAACAAGAAAAGCAGCAACATAAAGAATATTTAAATAAACATAACACATACACTCACACTTATTTGTTTCCCTTATTACATAGATTTTATTTCCGGTTGTTATCTAAAATTTTATCTAACATTTACATACACACATAATTACATGTTATTACACATTCATACACACACACATAGATGGAAGAATATTTCAATTTGTTTATTATCAAAAAGTTCCCTTTTGTAAATTATGAACAACACTAACAACAACATTTCCTCCAAATTCTTTTTCCTTTTTCCCACTCTCGCCTCCATGCACATGCATGTCATGTTAAGTATCCAGGCAAAGCAAACAAAAGTTTCCAAAGAAAAATATGTTGGCATGCTGTCATGTTTTCAATTAGCATTTTCACCAATATTGATACACAGATTAAAAGAGAATCAATGTACATAAGTAAATACATATTTATCCTTTGAATTTATTTCACTCCTTTCATTTCCTTATCTTTTATTGGACAAGTGGTAGTAAATTGATTAGATCTTTTTTAACAGAGCAAAAGAATTATAAAATTAATTAATGAAAATTAGAAAAACGATGGTCATAATTTACTTTAAATTTTAATTATTTATTTAACTGTAAAAATGACTTTATCAAATCGAATTTGGGCATAAGGAAAGTGATTGCGGCCTTTTTTGTTAACATTTCTTGATGTAAATTTCGGTATTTACAGAGCCCGTTTTATTAAATCCTAAACTTTTCTTCAATATTCCCTCGAGCATCAGCAACATAAAATGTTTGTTCATGAAGTTGTCTAGTTTAACAACTAGAAAACACCAAACCAAAATTTACCATAATGGATCGATTATTTCATATAGCCCTCATATAATCTACTTGTTAAAAAACCACCTTAAATTACATAAATCTCAGTGTAATTTTGACAAGTATTTATTATTTTTCTATTTGAAACCGGCAAAATGGACTAAATGGAAAGGGTTTATAAACCGATATCTGAGGCAACCGCTTAAAACTAAAAAAACGATTATGACTAAACGTCTTATTAATTATTCGTAAAACATATCACCCTGATATTATCTTTAATGAGAAAAGTTATACACTATTCAATTTTTGTATAGGACATGGGGAAGTACTATTCCTCTTTACAAACAAATTTCTTAACATAATATATCTCCAAAACTGTTTTGGAAAATCCAAAGAAATTTGTCACATAGAAAGATCTTTGACAACGCGCTGTTATAAATAATTTTAAAGCGTTTATAGTGTAAGTATGAAGTAAGCACAATTTGTAGTCAGACCTCTCGAGTCGGTAATTGAGAATTTTGAGGTATCTCTGTTTTAATTCATTGAATACTATCAAACAAGAAAAATGAACTTGTTATACTATATCTCTGTATACTTCTCTGTTTACTTCATTACCATGTCAAAAATTAACAAAATCGGATGAGTAATAAAAGCAATAGCCCCTTTATGACTTATTAAGTGGTTCCCGTTTTATATATTTAATAAAAACGTTTATATATTGTATACGTTGTGAGTGTGTGTAAATGTGTATGTAAGAAATATAACGTATTTACTTCAAACATATTTGTGGTGAAGTATATTGAAGATTTGGTATAGTCGAATACAGCATTCTTACCTTTTTTATATTTTCTGGATCCATGATAATTTTAATAAAAAACCTGATCGGAGAATGCGAATTTGAGTTTATCTTCTATTTATTTACACATATTTTTTATCAGTGTAAACAGCTGAGTTAACAGATTGAAATGAAATGTCAAATAAATGGCAACGAACTGTTGTCATTTCAAAAGTTTAAGAGATTTGAGTTTCTTTAAATCTTGTTTTTATTGACGTTTTTCTATATATTTATACACCTATTAAACCTAATAGGAAACATATTCAAATAGCTTTGGATTTTCAATATGGTTATTGTTTTGGGTGGTGGCATTAGTGGTCTTTCGGCCGGTTATTATTTATTAAAAAAGTTTGGTCAACCCTCTGCTATATTTGAAGCTTCAAATCGAGTTGGAGGCTGGATTCGTACGGAAAAACATAAAGATAAAGGATTCATATTTGAAGCTGGCCCTAGAACGATAAGACCAAAAGGTATGCCAGGTGCTAATACTTTAGAAATGGTTGAAGAGTTAAAATTACCCATACAGGGTATTAAATCTTCACATGCCGCTGCTAAGAATCGTATGATTTATGCAAAGGGTGAGCTATGTATGTTGCCAAATAGTTTAGGTGGTGCTTTAAAAACAATACCGCCCTTTAGTCAACCCTTGATGATGGCCATTTGGAACGATCTGAAAGCAGGTGCAAAAAAGATAAATATGGTGATGAATCTATATATGATTTTGTGCATAGGAGATTTGGGTCAGAAATAGCTGATTATGCCATAAGTCCTATGATATGTGGCATTTGTGCAGGAGATGCTAAAGAGATAAGTGTACGTTTTCTAATGAACGATTTGTTTGAAACTGAACAAAAATATGGAGGTGTTGTAAAAGGAATGCTTATGAAATCTATAAGTAAAAATAATACACAGTCTAAGGGCTTATTTTCGGATAAGGAACCCAACTTATATAAAGAAGCAAAAAAAGAAAAATGGAGTATGTACAGCGTGGAAGAGGGTTTAGAAACCTTTCCTAAACGTATGATGGAATATTTAAAGGCCCAAAGAAATTTGTCACATAGAAAGATCTTTGACAACGCGCTGTTATAAATAATTTTAAAGCGTTTATAGTGTAAGTATGAAGTAAGCACAATTTGTAGTCAGACCTCTCGAGTCGGTAATTGAGAATTTTGAGGTATCTCTGTTTTAATTCATTGAATACTATCAAACAAGAAAAATGAACTTGTTATACTATATCTCTGTATACTTCTCTGTTTACTTCATTACCATGTCAAAAATTAACAAAATCGGATGAGTAATAAAAGCAATAGCCCCTTTATGACTTATTAAGTGGTTCCCGTTTTATATATTTAATAAAAACGTTTATATATTGTATACGTTGTGAGTGTGTGTAAATGTGTATGTAAGAAATATAACGTATTTACTTCAAACATATTTGTGGTGAAGTATATTGAAGATTTGGTATAGTCGAATACAGCATTCTTACCTTTTTTATATTTTCTGGATCCATGATAATTTTAATAAAAAACCTGATCGGAGAATGCGAATTTGAGTTTATCTTCTATTTATTTACACATATTTTTTATCAGTGTAAACAGCTGAGTTAACAGATTGAAATGAAATGTCAAATAAATGGCAACGAACTGTTGTCATTTCAAAAGTTTAAGAGATTTGAGTTTCTTTAAATCTTGTTTTTATTGACGTTTTTCTATATATTTATACACCTATTAAACCTAATAGGAAACATATTCAAATAGCTTTGGATTTTCAATATGGTTATTGTTTTGGGTGGTGGCATTAGTGGTCTTTCGGCCGGTTATTATTTATTAAAAAAGTTTGGTCAACCCTCTGCTATATTTGAAGCTTCAAATCGAGTTGGAGGCTGGATTCGTACGGAAAAACATAAAGATAAAGGATTCATATTTGAAGCTGGCCCTAGAACGATAAGACCAAAAGGTATGCCAGGTGCTAATACTTTAGAAATGGTTGAAGAGTTAAAATTACCCATACAGGGTATTAAATCTTCACATGCCGCTGCTAAGAATCGTATGATTTATGCAAAGGGTGAGCTATGTATGTTGCCAAATAGTTTAGGTGGTGCTTTAAAAACAATACCGCCCTTTAGTCAACCCTTGATGATGGCCATTTGGAACGATCTGAAAGCAGGTGCAAAAAAGATAAAATATGGTGATGAATCTATATATGATTTTGTGCATAGGAGATTTGGGTCAGAAATAGCTGATTATGCCATAAGTCCTATGATATGTGGCATTTGTGCAGGAGATGCTAAAGAGATAAGTGTACGTTTTCTAATGAACGATTTGTTTGAAACTGAACAAAAATATGGAGGTGTTGTAAAAGGAATGCTTATGAAATCTATAAGTAAAAATAATACACAGTCTAAGGGCTTATTTTCGGATAAGGAACCCAACTTATATAAAGAAGCAAAAAAAGAAAAATGGAGTATGTACAGCGTGGAAGAGGGTTTAGAAACCTTTCCTAAACGTATGATGGAATATTTAAAGGCCCATAATGTTGAAATTAATCTTAGTGCAGAATGTAAGGAAATAATATTTTCTGGAAATCGTGCTCATTTAAATATTAAAAATCAAGAAATTGAAACTAAACATGTAATCTGTTCCATACCTAGTTACAAGTTGGCCCAATGCTTAAAAAATCAACATCCTGGTTTAGCGGGACAACTTTTAGCAATACCATATGTTAATGTAGCGGTAGTCAACTTACAATATGACACTAATGATTTACTGAAACAACCTGCATTTGGTTTCCTAGTACCTCCATTAGAAAGAAGACCAATTTTAGGTGTTATATTCGATAGTTGTTGTTTTGATATGCATGATAATACCGTTTTAACCGTTATGATGGGTGGCAAATGGTTTGAGGAATATTTTGGTGAAAATCCTACACAAAAAGATCTTTTAGACACTGCACTCAATGAACTGCAGCGCATTATGGGAATTCATGAGAAGCCCAAAACAACAAGAGTTCATATATTGAAAAAATGTATACCACAGTACAATGTAGGTCACAATCAAAGAGTGGAAGATATACGCCATTATATACAACGTTATAAATTACCACTATCCTTATGTGGTTCAGCTTACGATGGTGTGGGCATAAATGATGTTATTTTATCAGCCAGATCTAGTGTAGATAAATTAGTTTTAAATTAAAAAGGACCATATTTTTTAACAGTTATATTTATATTTTAAATAATTAAAAATTTGTTTTCTCATAGGCAATTGATATTTGTTCTGTAAATATATAAGATATTAAGAGTACGGTTCCTAGACACTAGTGTAAAAAATATTTATGATTTTTATAGTTTTACGATGATTGTAAAGCTATATTTGAACAAACTCGTATATGAATAGTTGCCTATACAAAGTGGTTCCAAACGTATTTTTATTATTTTATTAAGACATCGCTAACGGTTAAAAAGTTAACAAAACTACTATAAAAATCGTTTTGGAACTACTGTGCTATAGTGCAGAATCTTTGCCTTTATCGATCAGTTTACATAAAAGTATTTTTAATTTGTTATTGTTAACATTCCTACGTATTTCTCTCAAACTCACCTTGATTAAAGGAAGATCTTCAAATTTGTCTGAAACTATTAATACCTTGAAATGTGTTTCAGCTCCTTTTGGGACATTATGCATATAGGACTCATTTATAACTTCCAAATGAACTGGTTGTAAATTTTTTGTTATTGCCACCGTAATGGCTTCAGCTACCGGTCCTCTGTTCTCCGCCATTGTGCTGAATTTAATTAGTGTCTGTTTTAGAGCTAAAGATTTTAAGTTTTATTTTTTAAGAGTTCAGATATTTATTCATTATCTACTTACGATTTTTAATTAATAAACGAGTAATATTTATCATTATTCTATTAATTTTTGTTGTTGTTTATCTTGACAGTATTTTTTGATTATTTTGATAATTTACATAATACTAAATTAAAGCATCACTGCTTATAATATAAACATGGTTGGAAAATATAGTATCTAACAACTGCAATATTTAAAAAAATTAACGTTACTGATGTTAATCAAGTAAAAATGTAAAAATGTCGGCAAAGCCTGATTATGTAATACCCTTCATTTTATTGTTGGTTGTAAATGACAGCTAATCTCGTATAATTTGCTTTTCTGATTTATGATGAAATGTGAAGTACATTATTATGACACTAACATTTATGTGAAATTTATGCGATTGAAAAGGTTTTTTGTACGGGGAGTTATGTTGGAGCTAGAAGAAATGACGGGTCATCCCTCGTATAATTCAGATTATATAAATTTAACCAGTTGTTATTAGAATACCAACGTGTGAGATTTATTCTCTTCAAAGTGATATTTGGAAGGCTTGTATGGGACTAATAATATGGTACATCGTTTTGGCATACTATAATTGGTCGATTACGTATTTCAACCGAAATTCAGTTGCGTTGTTAGTTGCTAAAATTATATTACAGATGGCAACTGGCAACTAAAGTTATCAATTTCAGTTGTCAAATAGTAAATAAATAAAACACTGTTAAATTATTATTATTTTATTTTTATTTTTAAAATGTATTAAAACGCATTTTTGTTTAAATTCAACAAGTATCTCTTTTCTAATTCCTCGATTAGAAAATCATTAAACTTAAAAATGAAAAGTAGAATTGAAATGTGAAAAAATAATATTGGGATTTCTTATCCCTTTTTAAAAATTAAAAGCTAATAATCCACCAATTTTTTTAATTTTGGTGGAGCTGAAATAACAACACGACTACGACTGGTTGTATTCGCAGACGTTGAAGAGGTAGTAGCACTTGTAGATTGTTGAGAACCTTCATCAGCAGCAGTTCGATGATCTCGATAATGTCTATCCCTATCCAAACGTTCTCGTCCGTCTCCTCCCCTGTCTGAGCGATAACGATCGGAGGTACTACTACCCCAATATCTTTGTCTATCACTATCACAATCTCTATCCCTATTGCGCAAACGATCCCTGTCTCGATCTCGATCTCGATCACGTTCTCTATCTCGTTCACGTTCCCGATCTTTATCTCTGTCACGATCGCGTTCGCTTCTTGATGTAGAACGTCTATATCGATCGTCATATCTTGAGCGTTCGGCATTGTAACGTGAAGATCGTTCGTAGCTGGACTCACGCTGTCGCCTTGGACGTGACATACTACGTCTACGTCGCCTAGAGTTGCTACGCCTGCTACGAGATTGAGAACGTGATCTTGGATGTCTGCTAGAACGACTTGGTGATCGTCTGCGCTCACGACTAGATGAACGTTTTACTGCTAAAGGCGATTTACGTCTATGCTCACGACTGCGTCTTCTGGTTGTTTTAACACTAGACCGCTCGCTGCTTTGAGATTTACTGCGTCTTGTTTTACTAGCAATTGCAGTATCTGAAGTTTCACTTTCTGATTCTTTGCTATTTTGTGACCCATAACGATGACGTAATTCTCTTTGTCTGTGAATATTCAAAAATCTTTATAATATTCGAACTTCTTAATAAACATCCATCTACCAACCTTCTGCGTAATTTTATAGATAATTCACGCATTTCCTCTTCTCGTTCCTGTTGTAATTGTCTTTCCCTTTCGGTTTTCTCAATTTCAGCCTTTTTATCAGCTTTATCTAAAATTTATTAAAAGAAAAAGGAAAACAACGTAAATATATATATTTTTTTTAATTAATTGAAATTTTAATTGGTGCCACACTGTACACTCGCTTACATTGCTTATTAAGCAAATTCTGCATTTTCCTTTTAAGACGTTCACGTAAATTTAAACGTCCACTGCTGCTGCCACCACCACCTCCACTCCCAGAAGAGCCCTGTAAGAAGTCACTTTAAATAATTAACAAACAAGTTCTAGCAAAATGAGGGTGCCTATCTTTAGTCCAGTAAAAATGTCTATAAAATGCGTATGATTTACTAAATGAATTCCTAACAGGTCTTGTACGTTAGCGTAATTGTCGTCAAAGTTAAGAGATAAAATCGTTTTTGTGGATTTTGATTCGTTTTCAGTAGACTGGTTGTCCCCATATACATATATTGGTGTGTGAGGCTTTGAATTTATTTGTTGGTTCTTACTGACTTTGGTTTCGGGAGCATTACTATTAGACGTGTTGGAGCCATATTTGCCTGATTGTTGCGATTGTTGTTGCTGAACTTTTCCCTTATGAGCTGAGGTCGAAGGCAAAGGATTTGATTTTTCAGAGCTAAAATAATAATGAAAATATTTAATCATCAATTCTAAATAAACTTAAATTTCAACACAAAAGAAAAAACATGAAAGGGGGTCAACTTTACACTTACGTAGTGTCCATATCCATTATTTCCTGAGTATCTAACATTTCTCTAGTCTTGGGAGCTTGTGATGAATTTTCATCATCATCATCAGATTCCGAGATATTTTCAGATGAGGAATATTCATCTTTTTTACGGCCATAATAACGTTTAAGCGGCGGAGGAGGGGGTTCTATTACATTTACAACGGGTAATGATTGTGTTTCTGCAGAAGTAGATGCAGGTGCAGGAGGGGGAGGGACTGTTAAAGTCGTTTTTAAAGGTGAAGTTGATGATAATACATTTTCGCTTTGTTTAATATTAGACGTTTCTAAGACCTTATGAGGAGGACTCTGAGATTTTTCTTTTATATCAATAGCTCTGCCACGCTTTGAAGTAGCAAGGGATGAACTGCGAGATCTATGCCTTAAAGAGCAAGTATTCTTAGGACTGCGCTTAGATCTTCTCATTGACTTATAATTTGTGCGCAATGGTGATATAGAACTTCTATGTGGTGACGATGACGATGAAGAGTTGTAACGTCTACGTCTTGATCTTGATTTAGAGTGTGATCTAGAACGTGATCGAGTTCTGGAACGCTTATAACCACCTTCTTTATGTCTTCTAGAATAGGAACTGCGCAATTTACTTACTGATCGGGATCTGGTGCGTGAACGCGACGTAGACCTTTTATCACTTTTTCGATGTCTCTTATAGGACGTACTTCTAGATCTCGATTTACGAGCTGAACGCCTCCGAGAACGTCTACGTGTTCGACTACGTGACCTGCTACGCGTATAACTTCTACTTCGTGTATCCCTTCTTTTCGTGGATGTATTCAGCTGTTTAAGTTTTTCCAAATTTTCTTTAACTTTCTGAGCATAACTCGCATGCCCAGAAGCGGCCGAAGTACTAGCCCCAACACATGCAGCTCCCAAGGTAGACGAACCCTTACCCAAAGTTATGGTAATTTTAGAATGTGGTTGTAACTCATCTTCTCCCCCAAATGAAGTAATATACGTAATTTTCTCTGTGGTATCCGAAGGAGAGGGTGATCTGGAATCACTATCTTCATCCTTGCCTACATTATCTTCTTTTGCCGCATAACTTGGCGGACTAAATGGTCGCCTCGCTATACGTCTTTCCTTTTGAGCTCGTCTTTCCCTTCTGGACTTTCGACCGCCTAAAAGTATTTTCTCTCGTTCCTCTTCTCTAGCCAAACGTAAAGCATCTGCCTCGTCAGCATCCTTAGTTAAATAAGAATAAAAATCATTGCTCAACATGCCATAATTACGGCCACAAGCATTTAATTCGTGAGCTTGATTTGTGTCCAATTTTGAAACTTCTATAGACACATCCATATCCATATCGGAATCTGACTCTGATTCGGATTCATTTTCAATCTTCTTCAATGTAGCAGCTGTTGTTGGACCTGACGAAGCCCCTCCTGTACTGCCTACCACCGCTGAATGCTTTAAATGGGCAAAAGGCTGTTGCGCATCCTGTGGACTTTCGGTTGAATCATCATAAGAGTAACCTATAGCTGCACCAGACTTTTGAGATTTCTTCTTACCCTGGTTACTTTGACCCTCTAATGGTGCATTGGCACCAAATTGTTCCTCTAGATACAATTGATGCAAGAATTTCTCTTCGGAAACATTCAAAAAATCATTTTGTGCCAATATTCTATAACGTTCATAATTGCATTGTCGCTCTTCCTGAGATATGTCGGTTTCATTGTCCGTACATTTTGTTACGGCAGGTATATAATCCAAATGAGCACGAACATCGAAACGATCTATTAGATTATCATGTTGACCTTGCCAAGGTACACTAATTTTAAGGAATATATAGAAAAATAGAAAATATTCATGTTATGTTTAATTCTGGAGAATTAAAGTTTAATACAAATGTAAAGGAATGATTATGAAATAAAAACGTTTTCAAAACAGGTTTTAAACCAAACTGGGAATGCATTTGCAGCATCTGTGCGTTAACAAAAGAATTTATGTAAATGATGCAAAAAATATAATAACCCCTGAAACTTTCAACATGTTCTTCAGAACCGGAATTCAATTACAAAATTCCCACGATTTTTATACGTTTACAATTTTTACCCTCTTTAAACTATTTTCGATATCACTATGAATGATAAAAAAATAAATTCAATATCACTTGCATGATTGCTGCTCCATCTCCGGCCGCCGCAACGGCTGGATCCAAATGTATTTTACACCGTCTACCATGAATTTGTATGAACTGGGTTGGATCAGCTTGCTAAAATTAGAAAAATATAAAAAATTCATTAAAAATATAATTTTATATCAAAAGTTAAAAAATACTTGCAATTTTTTCATAAAAGTCTTGTCTGCGTTCAGCCCGGCGTCTGTAATCAACAATGAGACCCCGTATACGGCGTTCTTGTTTTCGAGCTTCATGCCACATGTTAATTGATTTTATTGTTATTTACAGACTTTATAAAATAATTATATTATTTATTTAAAACATATTTTATATTGTTAATTTTAAAACACAAACAATTAAAGTGTTATCAGCGTAAGAGTTACAAAAGTGAAACGCCTCGGCACAAAAAATAAAAGAAACTTCTTACTTGCCTATTGACAGCTGTCAGAATAGCGGCAGTTTTGCACATTTGTAGTTTAAGGTATTTTTTTTACTACTATTAAAGGAAATATTGAACAACTGTTCGAGGATATGTGAGGGAGAGGATGGGAGTATTTGAAAAAATCTCTCTCTCTCAATAATAACATTCAAAACAAATATTTTATCCTTTTTCCAATTGTACAATAGAGAATTGATTTATCTAGTAAAAAAATAGAAATAAAGTATATAAAAAAGCTAAGTTAATATGACCTCTAGTCTAGCGTTTTATTTAAAACCCAAATTTTTGCCTTCTATTACAACTTTCGAAGATAACGATATATTTGCTAATGAAGATGAGGAAGAGGATGATGATGATTTTGATAATCAAGGATATATACAGGAAGTACCATATACCTCAAGTAGTGTTGATAGAAGCTCTATTGGTTCTATACCTTGGGCAGATGATGCCATTAAAATAAATAAATTGGAATGGGAAAAAGTGGAAAAAATGTTAAGTGGTTTGGAGGCTATAACAAATGAGGAAGATGACTTGAGTAAAGAAATTTTGGATTGGCAAAAGAAATTTCCTCAATTACTTAATGGAAATAAAGTATATAAAATGAAACATTTAAGTAATGATTCTTTGGATATAGAAACTTTGCCCAGTCTGGAGCAAACCTCAGATGAAGAGGCAGAAATAGAGGATAAAACTTTGACCAGACATCATGTAGCAGATATATCAGTAATCCCCCCGGCAACCATTAGAAAATCTTCAGAGGAAGATAGCAATAATTTGTGTCATCTAATGGATAATTTTACGTTAAAATCTGTACCTTTAAAATTAAACCAACGTGAAACGACCAGAGCCGCTATGAATAAAAGGAAATGTGCTAGTTCAACTTCCTCTTATTCATTACGTTCTCCGCCAACGCCTATACAACAAGTTCCTTTAGCTCCAAATATAACCTCCTCACGTTTTCGTATGCCACCCATATTAAATGTATTGGATTCCAGAAGAAAATTTCGTAGTCTAAGTCAAAGCAAAAATCAAAGTTTTGTCCAATTAACACAAATACAACAAGCCAAATCTGCTGTTGTATCCCAGGAACAAAAATCAAGGACACGTTTTCATACTGGTCATCGTTCAGCTTGGCATGTACCCCTAGCAGCCAATCGTTTCTTCAATAATCGCAACTCCATTATTTTGCCATCTCTATCAGGCAGACAACCAATTATACAACAATATAGCACACAACCTACCACATCAACGACTAGTGAAATGGGTACCTCAAACACAACCCCCCTATCTAGTGGACCAAGAACAAACAATAATTTTACTACTCAACCTTTAACAACCAAACGACAGTTCTTTTTAGGAGATTTTTCTACGAATGCCTCATCTCAAACTAATACATCGAATACAACAACTTCAGGAAGATCAATATCAGCTGCAGTACAATATCCTAGAGTTCATAATTATAATGCTTTATATTTACCATACAGTGCCTCGAAATTTCACGCATTCAAATGAGTCAGCTTTATTTGTATTAACAAAAAAGTTTTTAAATGATAAATAAAATAATTATTTTTATACATAAAACGAAACAAACATTTATTTTCTTGTTTATACCAATTAGTCAATGTTTATTAAACATATATTTTTTTATTTCTGTTTCTTATATACTAAAATTATCCAAACGTAGTCTACCTTCATTTTCGGTTAAGTACAATAAGTCTGATAAAGATTGCTCACAAATCAATTCTTCAACTCTGTCGAACATCTGTAATGTAAATAAAATGTAAAAAGAGAAACAAATATTTTAAATAATAAACACGAATGTGCATTATAATTGTATACTTACTCCTTTTGCTTTGTAATTTGTTAAAATTTCTGGATATTTAAAAGTTGGTCCGAAATTGACACTAACTGTTGCACTTTTATGTATTGATATGGTTGGATAATATGAACCTGCATATATATCACTAAATGCTACACCCTGAGATTGTCCATTTTTAAAAAATTCGATTTTACTACCCGGTGCTATGCGCAAATTTTTTAATGTTTCCTGGATTTTATCTTTGTCTTCATAGTAGAGATGTGATTTAAATTTAACCAGTGGCTGTAATTATATTAACAAAAATTTTACTTAAATTTTTGTTTAATTTAAATTTTAATTTATTTTTTTACAGATAAAAAATGGTTTGTAACTGAAAACAAGTAAAAAAATTAAAATCGGTAAGTCCGTCTATATAATACATACATTACATTGTTGTTTATAAATGTTAGGAATGAAAGAGCCTAGTATAACTTCATAATAATGCACTGAATGCTTAAGAGTCTAGTGCATTATATTGAAAGTGATATTCGAAATTGGAGGTAGTATGAGAGTTATAAGAAATATTGTACAATTTGGCACACCGTTTTCGATTAATGTAAGTCTTATTTGCTATGAATTTTCTTAAAATCCTTCTTTTATATTTAGGATTTTTTAAAACTCTATTCCGCAGGGAACATCATAACTAGTTTCAAAAGGCTCCGTCTTTAGACCAAAATAATGGCTTATGCCAAATCTCATCGAGATATTTTAAAAATTGCATTTTGTCTACAAGGTCTATATCAGCCGGATAAACGGAAATCGTTAAATCGACTCAGAATGTGATAACGTCCAAAGTACCTATGGTGGCGTATCTTGTAAAAAATGAATGAATACTCGTTAAGATTTTCCAACAATGGAATATTTGACTAACGAATTTTGGGAAAGTTTCACTTTATGTGGATTTTTTTAATTGTTAATAAAACGAAAAAAGTTTTGACAAAATTTGTATGAAGTGATTTTTTCATAAAAAGTAATTCTAAAAATTTATATTTTGTCAAAATTCAACAATTTTTGAAAATTGTGTAAAAATTTAAAATTTGTTGTTTTCAACATTTAATAGATATTTTCAATAATTCATAAAGTTGTCAACATATTCCATAAATCAAACCATTGTCAAAATTTTTCATGGAAAATTTTGATTATTCGAAAATTTATCACAACATTTTTCCAAATTTGTTCTTTTTCCATCAATTGATATTAAAAAAAAAGATCGTTAATTAAGCACTTACCCTATCTTTAAAAGTATTTGGCAGATAGTCAACATGTTTTTCCTCTGGTAGGTCGATTAAAAACCCTAGAGTATCACCCTCTATATATGCTTCACTATAATGTTTTCCATGACTTTCGCTAAATCGTGTACCTTTTCGCGAACGCCAAGAATAGCCAAATTTATCGTAACCCAAAGGAGCCTGAAGATTTCCATACTCCTGGCCCCATCCTAAACGTGTGGCAGAACCTTCTGGCATTTCTTCTATAGTAACTTCAAAATACCAACGGCCACGATTTACAGCTTAAAAATAAGAAAAAAAATAACAAAGCGATAAAGTATATAAATTTCATCAACTTACAGTGGGTAGCTCTAACCATACAATAACCTTTTTCTCCGGTTACGGCTAAACGGTCTTCGGATATTTTCAATTGAGGTGCTCGATCGTGTAAGGCCAAAAGTACACTGTTGGGCACTAGAGTACGATATAACCAACCAGGTATAGGTTTACCAGCCCAATCCGAAGATTCATCGAATTCCTGTCTGAAGGGTGCATGCGGATCGGGTTCAGCTAATATATAACGATAGCCATCCTTATTGAAAGGGTGTTCTAAAGGATAACCGTGTGCCGGTAGCTTCACATTAGCAGTTATATCAGAACTAGGTCTACCCTTTTTACCAGTAGGGCCAGAATCGGTTCCAGGAAACTTACGTTTATTTTGTCTATTGTTTTTCGATAATGAAGCTAAAATGAAAGTAATACATTATTTAAAGTTTTCATTAAGGCATAAGAAATGTCGCATTATAATTGAGTACGTGTCAAAAATGTATAATCCATACGAAAAAGTGAACCCTCAACAACCCCCCAAAATTCATTCATTAAAACAAAATGAATTAATAGCATTATTACGTACGTTCTTCATCACGCGTAACCACACTTTCCATAGTTCTTTGAGTTTTTCGACTTTTGTTTGTTCGTTTGTTGGTTTGTTTCTTTGTGGGATCAGGTACAATTTTTACAATAATCAAAACGGATAAATGAAAATGATCTATTCTAATGCCACATTAATCACACTTGAATTGCATAGACTAAATTTTGTTTGTTGTTTTTTTATACATATACAAGTTAAATTCACAACTGCATGTGTCTCATGGAAACAATTTGTCCACTTTCCCCACTCCTTTTGTAACTATACTGATAAATCAGTAAAATAAAAAAGCAACAAACGCTTCTACAAAAAAATTCTTCCACTTGTTTCTCAAGTTAAATCTCACTCTCTTTGATTAATAATAAATTCGTTCAATATAGCTAAATAAATCAATTATTAATTTGTTTAAGGTATTTAAAAAACAAATAAATAAATAATAAAACAATTAAGAAAATCACAATAAAATTAACTATAAAAATTTTTGCCAGCGAAATTATTATACACTAAAAATTAAACAACAATATTTTAACAACGACAACTAATACATCTGCAATAACAATCACAAAAACAAAAAACAACAAGCAGCAGCAACATTATTATACTACAGCAGAACTAAAAATCAAAACAATATAAAAACACAATAAAACGAACAAAAACAAAATTGGAAAAGAAAAAAACTGAAAGCAAACGCAAATTAAGTCAGCAAATACTCGCCTCGTACGTATTAGTATTATTCTACAATAACAACAACAAACTCTGCTGCTACTGCCACCAATAAACTATACAATAATGAACACACTGCTGAACTTACATATTATGAAGGTTAATAAAAACACAAAAAAACAAATACTTCAATTGACGTTGCTGCTCAGCAACAGATAATGACGTTTTTACATAAATGTGTGTGTGAGAAAACTACTGATACGTTAACATTTTTGTTGTGGTTTTTTAAGTTACACCAGTGAATAAAAAAATATGCACTACATATATACTGCAAAAAAGTTTATAGATATTTACATGTGTATGTGTTGAGTACATGAATGAAAATAAAATATGGCAAAAGAAAATCAAACAAATACAATTAATGATGTAGAAATTTATTAATAGCTTTCTTAAAATAAATTTCCGATAAGAGTGCATAAAATATGTTTGTGGGAATTAAAAAGAGAAAGGGAATAAAAATAAAAAAGATTATTCTCTTTTTAAGAGATCAATGAAATATGGTTTCAGTGTTGCCATTTTTGCCTCTATTAATATGCAAACATTCGGATGCGTTAAAGATATTACTAGGGTAATTGATGCTGACATTTTTAAAAACCGGTTTTCGTTTTTTCGAAAAATAAACCGGTTTCTGTTTTTAATAATAACCGGTTAACCGGTTTTTTAACAAAATATTAAAAGGCTTAGAAATAATAAAAAAACAAAGTTGAAAAAAATGTTTATTATTTTTATTTTTATTCAAGATCAATTTGCAAATACTATTTATCAGATTAAAATTTAATTAACTTTGATGGAAATACATTCCATTAATGTAAATACATTCTGTCATCAAAATTTTTATGATTCCCAATATGCGCATATACGAAATTACGTTTCTGTTAATACTTCATACATATAAACATGTGGTGAAGAGTATTGTAGATACGACATAGTAGAATATTGCACTCCTACTTATTTTTCTTTGTTTTTATAAAACTTGACATTAAAAATTATCTTTAACTTTTAAGATTTTTGGATTTCGAATTAAATTATGCAGTATAGTCACTGTTAAGATCTTTAGATTCAGATTTCTTGCAGACAGTTTTGGTGGAATAATTAATGGATGCATCACGGAAAAATTTCTAGTACTTCAGTATTACGGTATTATTATTACCGTACTTTAAAATTTGACATAATTTTTTTTTTAAATTTTTAATACGCAATTCGAAGAAAAAATATTTAAAATTAAAACCAAAATCGACTTAACCAAAATAACCGGTTATAACAGCTTATTAAAAATCGGGCAGATCATCCTAGATATTACATCAGAAAACTAATTATTCGTTCATTACCTTAAAAATCGATTCTGGAAAAAGGGTTATATTCATACAGAACTATATAATTAAAATATTTAAATAAATGTCTGAATGATTCATATTTAAAAACCTTTTTTTCTAAAACACTGTTCCGGAAAGAAGAATTATATGAGCCCGATAATTGTTAATTAGACTCATATAAAATATAATTTTACGAAAGGTCAACAAAATATAAGTATCTTAAAACTCTTTTGCGGGAAGGGGCCTTTAATGGTAGCTATTGAAAAATATAGCCCCATATTCGTCAAATTAGTGACATATATTCAAGGCAGTTGGTCTATATTTAAGAGTTTTATAAGCTTAAATTGTTTTCCTGTGAGTGTCCTTATATAAAAGCTTAAGCAAAATGTGGAATGTGATTAGTCAAATTAATATCATATTGCAGATTGTTAGATCAACAATAGTTCCGAATTTTAACAAATTGGTTCACATTTAAGAGTTTTATAAGCTTAAAATCATATTCCAGAAAGGGACCTTATTTGGAAACTAGGTCAAATAATGGCTCCAGCACTATCTACTTTATATATGGCAAAATTCAGAAAACTATCTTTAAAATTGCAATCAATATGACGAACTGATTTTGGATCAAGTTTCGCATATATTAACCCAAAATTGATTCCCTTGATCTAATTTTGATTATTTGTTGTACATATTACTGTGTGATATGTGAGGTTATTTCAGATACCGGCTTATAACTTATTTGCTAATAGATCGATATAGCTGGTTTTTAATAGGAAACAGCCTATATCAACAACAACCAATGTAGCCAACTTTTATTGAATTCCGAAATCACCATTTGCGATAATGGAGGGTATAAAAAGCAATTATCGTTAACAAAATCACTTTTCCTTAAAATTAAAATTTATACTTTCCATCAACACAAGTGGTGAAGACAGAATATTTCTTTAACTCTGAGGAAGTTAAAGCCAAAAACTTTTGTAAAATTGTCAAACAAAAATCATCAAAATAGTATGAAATTTAGCCATAATATTAAGCTATTAATATTAATTTAAAAGCTAAATACATATAATAATTTTATATTGAGAACTCACCCTGTGCATAACCATCCTCTGCTAGTCTTAAAGCTCCCAATTTTCCCATGGCTTCATAGCTAGGTTTTATATGTGTTAAATCGGTGGTAACCAAACCAAACATAGCACCATTTTCAGCATGTTCTTCATATGTAAATGTTATTTGAACATCTTTTAATAAGGAACGTTGTACCGTTGAATACCACGATTGCGTTACTCGACGTGGCATTGTTGTCATAGACTCCCAATACTGTTCTATAAATGGTATAATCTCTTTATCTTTACTAAAAATACTCTTGGGTTTGCCTTCTTTTAATGAATTCTGTCTCATGTTAGCAATGGCAGTGACACACATTTGGGGTATTGCTATTATTTGAATTGATTATGAAAATAATACATTTTTATTACTTTTAAAGATAAATTTTCTGTTATATTAGCTTACTAGCTTGTGAACGACGAAAATTTTCCAAACCACTTGGTGAGCAATTTTTGCAAACAAACACATAATTTGTTATAAAAGGCACCAGTTTTCCCAGTTGATAGCCTATACAGGATTCATGAAACCAACGATTACAATTGGCACATAATAGCTCCACAATATTTAAATTTCGATCTTTGCCACTAAAATAATAGTTACAAAATTTAAGATATTATTTTTTTAGTCCGTATGTAAACTGGCATTTACTATCATATTTTTTCTTAATTCTGTTTTGTTTTTCATATTTGTTTACCAATAACAATAGCCGGCTTTTTCCTCCGTCGCCGCTTGATTCCGCTTTTCACTTTGTGTTTCATGCATTGTTGTGTCTAGTTGTGAATTACTATCACATTGCATGTTTTCCATAATTTATATAAATGCCTAATTGATTTTAAAGTATTTAAAATCAACAACATAAACTTATTAAAAAATTAAAATAATTTTTCTTTTCTTAATTTTAGTAATAAAAATAAATAAAGTTTAGCTGCCTCGTAACAAAGTATAATAGAAATGAGAGAACTAATCTAATTTGTTTATTGCATGTTCAGTCTACACAGTTGATATTTTTAGTAATAAATAATCTACTACAAAAAATGTAACAAATTGTATTATATAAATATAGATAGCGAATTAATTGAATTTTTTAGTTTACTTCAGAGGTAAAACCATAATCAAAAATATACAATGTGGTTCCAAAACGCTTTTTTTTTAATAATTCTGAAACTGTGGAACTATTGAATATTTTTTAACGAAGTGGACATTCATGAGGTGCTTTTAAATTAATTTGGATGTTTTATACGGAGTTGATAATTGTATCTTCGAATTTGGTCACCTCGGATATGAAAATTTAAAAAAAAAATCGTTAAAGTTTTATTTATGATTTGATTGAATATAAATTTTACATACGTATAGCCCTTATAATTCTCTATAACATAAATATGTAAGGGAAACACTTATAGTTTGAGAGATATTTAGATCAAATCAAAATTTTTGGAAGATTTTTTTGTTTTTTGAAATTGGTGGGTTACATTTAGGTTCAAAAGAATTGCTCAAATATTGTCTGAATTTTGTACAAAATTCTAAATAGTTTTTGTTCAAGAATCATTAATTTCCAACGATTTTTAATACGTTCAAAGTTAGTGAATTATCACAAAAAAGAAATTTAGGAACACTATGAGCTCTTAGTTACAACACGATGTATAGAAGCGAATATATTCACCTTTTTAATTCACCTTGAAAAATTGACAGTGGTAAATAACTATGTCAGCTGTTTGATTGGTGTTTACTTTTAGAAGGTTACAAATTTAAATACAAAACAGCTGGTTTCATACCAAAGTATCAAAGTGGGTTTATTGACCAAATTGTTATACAAACAAAAACATTGTAAAAAGCTTTGTTTATAGTTTACAACTCCTTTTTGGATTATAAAATCGAAAAGAAACGAAATTATTGGACAATGCACTTTTCTTTGTTTTGGTTCAGCCGGTTGTTGTGGCTAAGAGTTAATACCTAAATCATTTTATTTCTTTTTTGTTTTCTAGTACCCTACTATTAAAACCATTGGTAATATCGATTTAATTTAGTTATGAAATACCATAATAAACGTTGTGTGTACAGAAAAATATATATAGAAAAAATGCAAAGAATTATAACGCAAAATTTTAATTAAACGATTTATTAAATATTTATTATATTATTTAAAAATACCATAAAAATATAAATATTATGGAATGTGAAGAGGTTTATATAGTGAAAAGATACATACAGTATTGTTCGAAACCTAAGAAAATGTTTCCCAGTAAGTAATCATTGTTTTTACGTACTCCTTATTTCTTTTGGCTTAAATCAAGAACGCCACAATATTGAATTCAAACATTCTTGAGTATTATTAAAGTCCTTCGCACAAAAAAGAAAACTATAGTTTGTGGGATATAGTTTCCCAAAGTTTCGTGTTACAAACCTATTTTTCTCGTTTGATGTTCAATACAAATTAACAATATGGATATCTTGTGAAACGACTAGAAGATACTTCTCCAATGATATGTAAAAAGTACCAATATTAATAAACTTTACGGAGACAAAATCAATTTTTATAATTTTATACCATGACTTCTTTTACAAAGGATTCAATATGTTGAAATTACATAGATATAACGGTTTTCTAACTTATATTAAATGTTGTAGGCAAGCCATCATTTGGTATACATAATGCTCTTAACTCGCTAAGTACCAAAAATATGGAATTACAAAAAATTGTAAAGATAAATTCCGAAATAAGGATTTTTGATATTACGAATTAGTAACATATATTAAAATAAGTAAGAAAACTTAATTGTTCCTAAGTTCAATACAATCAATCTTAATTTAAGAGTTTTAGAAGCTTAAAACTTTATAATAAGATGTGTCTTATATGGACTTTGTCCAATAATGGCCTATTTTTTTTTTGTTTATTAGTATTTAAAAGTATGTGACAATTATCGAAAATAAATTTTTAAAATTGAAGCTTGTACGACACACTGATTTTGGGGTTTATCAAAATGTAGCATATTGTGTCTAATAAACTTTTTTTCCCCTTGATACTAATATCAATAATTTTTTGTGCGATGATGAAAAATATGTAGCTGAACTTTATGTATTTACTTTGTTTAAATCCAATTAGATTTTATTGCAAATTGTAAAAAAAAAAACTTTATACTTTTCCTTAACTTTTTCCTACTATAACAAATTTCGATGCCAAATTTCGTTAGAATCTGTTCGAAATAATGGACGTGAGAATGTTTTCAACAGGTGGACATAGCTGATTGACTCAGATTTTGATTTGTTGTTTCACAGAAAGTCAAATTTAATATACCTTCAACACCATTTGTGGTTGTGCGCGTATATAACAATATACAAGAATGCGAGCATTTATAGGAGAAAAAGTTATTTTGATTTCGAATAATATTGTATATATTCTATGTACTGTATTTTGAAGTCTACATGGGCATTCACATGTAAATCGCGTCTTAAAGGTTCACTAGAGTTTTGCTTTGTTACTTTTGTTTAAGTATTCTTTGTTTTGTTTATACTTGTTTACTGAGTTTTGTTGAATACATATACAAGATCCAGTTATATATACAGACCCCCCTCCCTTGCACATTTCTCTTTTATTAATTGAAGCATGGAGCATTCGAGGGAGAGCTAAAAAGAGAACAAAGTGAACAAGCACACACAAAAAAATTGAATAAAATTATTAAAACGTAAAAATAACAAAAACCTCAGTCTCTATTAAAAACCTCAAGAGTAAACAACAAAATTCTCCCAGTCACAAACACCAATAATAGACTAAATAACTGAATAACAAACACTTAAAAAGAGTTTGGTCGATTGAAAATTATTTGAAACATTTATTTGACTGGAAATTGTTAATATATTGAAAAAGACAAAGTTTTTTTTTTTAGATTTGAATATATGTAAATAAAATTATGTATATGCGTGAGTGTAAGTGAATGTATTATGAAATTTTACAACATTTATAAAAAATATACATAAATAGATATTTTTGAAATAAACTAAATGAAAATACGTTGGCAAAAATTTGAAAGAAAAATAAAAGTTATTGTAAATGTATAAAATTTTAAACTTTCTCTAGACTGTTACAAAAAAAAAGTTGTAAATAAACAATACAAGATATTTGTTTTAAGTTTAACAAGATACTTGTTCGCTTTTAAAACGCTTTAGAAAATATAAATACATTTATATATGTACATGTATATGTGTATACAATAATTAAATAAATAAATAGAAGTAGCTGCATGTAGAAAAGTCAATTAGAGTTAATTTGTAGAGTGAGTAATAATTTTAAAATCTTATCATTTTGGTGGGATATATAATGTTATGGAAATAAACATTGTCGTTCGTTATCGTCCCAAAAGTATCTCCTCCAAATAATGTAAATATTTAAAAAATGGAAATTATACAATAATGTATTTGCAATCTTTGCTTCAAAAACAAAAGATAATAATTAAGAGCAACAAATAAAACAAGTAACAAGTCCGACTATGTAATACCCTACACCACAATGTTGGTTATAAATGGTTATAAAAATTAACGATCGACCCTCGTATAATTTTATTTTCTGATTTACACCTAAGTGTAAAGTTCAGTGTACAATAAAAATAAATCTGAAACTGCCGATCACTACACCCATTTCAATCAAATTCCACATAATAATAGTAGAAGTGCAAGCGAGTTTAAATTTAATATTTGAGACGATCTTATATCTGTTCCGATTTTAAAGATCTTATGCAATACCTAATCATTATGAAAAACAAGCTAGTCAATTATAATTTACCGAGAGCTGTAATGTTTCGATCATTATTTAAGACACATGGAATGGTGAAGATAGACAAATTATATATCAGTGTATCGGAAATTATATTTACTTTTTAATATGCACATTATTAATAATAAGATAATTTGTTGCACAATTTTTTAAAGAAATCATTTAATTGTAAAAAATAATAAAAATTCCCAAAAATGTCATATTTTTTTTTTGCTATATCTTTCCAACTAATATCAGGGAGCAAAAATCTCTATTTTTTTAAAATCTTAGAAAAAATATAATTTTTTTTAAATTCCAGTTTTGCGATTTGAGAAATTAAGCCAAAAATTAGAGCTTTGTAAAAAAAGATTGAATTGGAGAATCTCCGGTACTTCCAGAATTAAAGTTTTTGAAACTATTTTTTGCATTACCCAAAAACCTATAAAGTAGCCTTTTAGAAAAGTATGAATACAGTGCAAGTTACTTAACAAAATTTTTTTTGCAAAAACTCGGCAAAAATTTACATTTTTTTGAAAATTGTAACTTAAATGCTTATAACTTCTAATTCCATGGAGATATTTAAAAAAAATTGTTTCTTAGCAAAATTTTGTCATTAGATCTTAATGAAATAAAAAAATGTTTGAGAAAAATCGGTTAAAATTTGGACCCGCTATAGCATAATAACTTCTTCAAGAAGTTACGGATTTATTTCACTTATCATTTGAAACGAATATTTCTCGGGGATTATATGGAAGCTAAAATAAATAGTGGACCGACTGTCGTATAATGTGCAATATTGATTTTTGCCTATAACATACTTAATGTGACGAATACCAACGTATATGTGAGATTTTTAGCCATCCAAATCATGTTTGAAAGATCATATGTAACAAACATCAGCACATAATACTCGAACTACCTTTGTTGGTGTAGGGTATAAAAATTGAATGATAAGGACCATAATATACATGTTGAGGCTTATTTTATCTATTTTTTATTTCTCTATAATTTTTCTTTTAAGTTCTTTAAATATTCATTATTGTATTTTGTTTTTCTTTTTTTGCTACAATTTCTATTTGCTTTCGTAGTTAATTAAACAAAACCAAAAAAAAAAAAATAAGTTTTCGGTGTCTTTTTAATTTTTTATAACGCCAACAATAGCAACAACGGTTCTACGCCAGCTAAAGCGACGACGACATTAACGAAGAGAATATTATGTCAGCAAAAATGCTCTCAGTCATTAAATGCTCGTGTTTCGAACTGGAACTTCATTGTATCTGTCGTAATAATTTCGTATTTTTGTTATAAATAAATGATCAAACAATAACAAAATTGACAAAAAAATAACAATAATTAAATACAGTGGCTAAAGCCTAAAAAAAACAAATATACATATTTTTATTTATAAATACAAACTATAATATTATCTTCCATAATTAAATTGATTTCTGCATCTGATCTTTACAACAAAAAAGGTAATTTTTTATTGTTTTCTTTATTCTCTTTTTAAAATCAATAGTTTAGAGTAAATTAGTAAAATTTTACGTATTGATTCTAAATATAATTAACAATTTAGTGATAATTACAGGGATTGTGATGTTGTTATACCCTACATCATTATAAGTGATTGGGGTATCATGCGTTTGTGCTACCACCAATTTTAAGTAAATCGTTTGTATCAGAATCGCTTGCTAAATCGATTGATGTCCGTCCTGTACAGGATTTATACATTCAATTTAGAATTTCTGAACATTTTCATTCATTAAAATATTAAATTAAAACTTGCTTAGTGATATACATATAAAAAAGGGAGGTACCAATTTAAATTTCGTGTCTACATTTACCTCATATTAATACATGTGATAAATACATGTGAGGGTCAGATGAAAGAAAACTTCTTTTACAGCAATTATGCCAAATAGATAAATAAATAGGAAAAATTGGAAGGTCAAATATTAAGGCGTGAGATCGAATAATTCTTATCATACATAAATTATTAATAAAAAGGAAGCAAATAAACTTACAGTTTTATTTTTTATTTAATTTAAATTATTATTACAATTTTCAAAAAAAAAATATTTCTTTGCATTAAAGTTTTAATTATGCTTTCTGTAGTCCATCTCCATTTAAAATCCACCACACTATTGAACAACTTTTTTGGGCTCTTAAATTCTCTTCTAACAGCCTAATATCTTTCCACTCTTGATACAAATACCTCATTATTGTTCTTGTACCACTCATGGACTTGTTTATCATAGTGAAAAGAATCCAAGAACATTTTGTATATTCCTTGATTTAAATATCGGTATAAATTGATTGATCACGAAGTTGCGAAAAATTTGCCCGAACATACGTATCGCCACCCACTATGCAGAAAGAATATGACTGCGATTTCCGTGCTCTTTTTTTGGCTCCTAACAGAGTTGTATGTTTTTTAAAATTGCATTAACTTTTCGAACCAAATAGTACGAGCATTGAGCTAACTGGGCTGCTTTCCTACCGCATGTGTTGGGAGCTCTTTTGAAAATTGTACAATTTAATAGCATCGGAAACAGTTTGACGGCAGATTTTTGTTTGCTTGGCCAAGTTGAATTTTTTTGAAACTATTTTCAAATTTTAGTACGCACTGTTTTCTAGTCACTCCTTTTAATCAGATTAAGAATATATTAATTTCTTTGATATCAATCTTAAAAAGTGGCAAGTTTTACAGAGGTAACTTGATAAAAAAAATAAAATAATAAAATAAAAGTTTGAATGAAAAACATGTGTTAAATTTTTTTGATCTCACTACTTAGATTGACACTGTTTAATTTGAAATTTTCCACATCAATTAAAAAATCTTCAAGATGTAATGTCCATGTAAATATGAATTCAAGATTATTCTTTAATTCCAAAATAAAAAAAAATAACAATAATAAAAAAAGTTTTGAAACCACTGTCCATTGTATGATCTCACTGGTGCTAACACATAGTGTCATTATTTTTTTGGAATATATAACATTAATTTTCTGCTCATCATGTTCTTTTCTTTCCTTTTTTAATTTTACAAAATTGTGTTATTTAAATTTTTAAGTTTTTTTCTAAATAATTCTTAGTGTCATTTTCGCAAATATTCCGAGTCACACGTTGGGAAATTTCATTTTACTCAATTAATCAACAATTTATCAATTAACGCTTAAACGCAAAATGTTTAACATAAACCTTGAAAATAATTTCATTGTCTAAATGTAAAATTCATTATATAATATTATGTATACACTGGTGTATATTTATGTAAACGCACATTACTTTTATTAAGAATTACAATTAATTAAACAAGAAAGCGTTTAAGGGGTAAATTATATTTTTATTAGTCGGGTGGATGATGCTCTGTTGTGGATTACTTCAAAAATATGATCTGGCATTGTTTGGCATTTGGATCTTTTCTTGATTGAGCAGAAAAGATCCCATGGGCATTGAACCTTATGAAATTTAGATATTAAGGAGTGAGATCAAAAAGTTTTTGAAAAAAGTGCCGACTGAAATTAATTTTAATTCTAACAAACCCAACTTGATCATACAAATAGTTGGTCAAGCATTCAAAGGTCTGTCATTAAACTGTTTCCAATGATATTAAACAGTAACGTGGAGAATTTGTCCAATTATAGAAACCCTGGTTCAAGTAGAAACACCATCTACTAAACCTAAAATAAAAAGGATTTTCAAAACAGCTCCCAACACATTCTGTAGGAAAGCAGTGGTTAGCTTTGTTCTCAGACTATTTGGTACGAAATATTAAAGCTAATGCAGGTTTAATAACATGTAAGTTCCCAACAGAAAGGTCACTAAAAATTTAGAGACCAAAAACAGAGCACTGAAATTGTAGTTTATTAAAAGTATTCTGGCTTTTTAATGGACGAGGAAACGCATGTAATGGCAGATTTTACGCAATTTCATAATCAAAAGTGTAATGTTGCTGATGTTCGAAAGTTGAAGAAAATTTTAGGATCCAAACGTAGTCAAAAATTCCCAAAAAGTTCTTTGTATGGCAAGCAATATGAAGTTGCGGCAAAATAAGCAAAACATTTGTTACAACGTTCTCTATGTGAACATCGAAATTTGTATAAAGGCAAGTTTACAAAAAAGGTATTAAGAATTTGTTGATCTCACTCCTTAATATTCGGCATATACCATTATTGCTTGTTTTTTTATTTCACTCAAAGAGACAATTTTTGTTAAATTTCAAATATTTCAAATAAATAAATGTTTAATTCAATTCAGGTAAAATAATTTAAAGTATAAGTTTTTTAAACATTTGATTTTCTATAAACAACTTTTGTAAATGAAACCAAAAATAATTATTTCCAATTTTAAATTATTTACTTTTTTCAAAAAATAATTAAAACAAACAAAAACTTGACCTTTAAAATAAACAATGCCTTTTTTAGTTTTTTATGCATATATGTACATACATATATATATGCTTTATTAACTTTAGTTATGTCTTTAACCGAATATAGTTATTGTACTTGTCATATTTGAAATACCATCAAATCTAATTCAAGTTTAATTTTAACGAAATGTAATTCAATTTTTTTATTCACTTTTGAGACAACAAAGCCGAAAAAAGGTGAATGAATTAATATACAATACACACGTATACACACATCAATACAAACATAAGTATGTATGGAACATTTATAAAAATCTGGTATCTTAATTCAGTGCACATGTTAAGTGACATGTACGATACACAATGAATTCTTCGGAATAAAATATTTGTATACAAAAATTCCCAGATTCTAAAATGTTTTATTAACAATAAAATATTTTAATATTTTTATTTTATGTTCAACTAAGGCGTGAGTTCCAAAAAAAGCTTAACACACGTTTTTCATTAACACTTTTAACCTAATTATTATTTGATTTTTTTATCAAGTTAAAGAAATTAATATCTTGATCATCTGACCAGAAAAAAGTGGGTATTAAATTATAAAATATTTCAAATAAAATCCAACTTGTTCCTACAAATAGTTTTGCATGAATTCAGAGGTTTGCCGTCAAAATGTTTCCAATATTATTAAACAGTACCGGGAGAAGTTGTAGAAGGTAGAAGGAATGGCCCAAATGATGTTTCTAAAGTCAAAAAAAGGAAGCAATTTCAAAAGAGCTTCCAACACATCTGGCAGGAAAACTGTAAGGTTAGCAACATTCAAGGCTCCTGACAGGAGCACTGATAAAAATGTAGAGGCAAAAAACACAGCACGGTAATGGAAGTCAAAATTTCCAAAAAATGGTAAATTAGCTCTTGATGTGATATAAAAAACCAGAGTAGCAAATCCTCCAAACTTTCTGGAGGTAAGCCAGTCGATAGATATTCTGTTCTTGTTAAAAAAAAACAAAATTGAAGAGCACAAAAATTGTGTCCAAAAGTATGGTAGATTTTAAACGGAGATGGACTACCTGTTCGTGCAAGTGACAGAAAGCAGTATAAGAACGTTAATGAAAGGGTTCATCACTAGTGATTAAAACTATAAAATATTTTTATCAAACTATAAGTTTAGTGGTATCGTTTTCATTAACATTTTTAAGTTTAGCTCGATTAAAGTCATTAGGTTTAAGTCCTTTCTACAAGCTGGCCAGTCCAATATAGGTATGCTTCTGTTCTTTAAATCATTCTCTAGACTGCTTTGAAACAAGCATTATCTTGCTTTAATATGCAATCTGCATACATGCATACTGTCATAACCATAACACTCTGACCGTTAAAATTAGGTTTTGATATCCGAAAATCGTTGAATCTTAAATCGTTCCAATAACATAAATATGATGCAGGATCGTCTTAATTACCTTTTTTGTCAGAGGAAATTACGTTTCTCAACTACTTTGCCTCATTTCATGTTTTTTCGTTAGAATTTTAGACGATTTTCTTTATGCTGTTTTTTTGGACATTAGCTTACACTATGGCATCTTCTATTTTATATTGTCATCACGTGTAATTAAAATAATAACGATAATATAGTTATTATTTATATATCTTTAATATTCAACATAATATCAACTTAATAAAAATCGTTACCAAATTAGTTTTCGATCTCACAGTATATACTAACATTATTGTACATAAATACTTAACATATACTTCATGTTATATTGAATATATACAACTGCACTCAAAATAATAGCACCACATACATACGTCTGTTTTAATAAGTCATAAAATTCATTTGAATAAAAAGTTGTTCTTATATTATGTTTAGTTATAATTAAAAATTAGTTTAGGAAGTAGTGAAGGAGAAGCAAAAACATTTCTGTTCATTATTTTCTTTAAATTAATTTTTCCCCCAAAAAAATGATAAAACTTGGTGTCAAAATAATAGCACTACCCGGTTTCTACTATAACAAAAAGACAAAAATAAATAATTTTGAATTTACTACATTATGACACCTTTCCAGGATAATAGAGAGACGCTTCTTTAATACGTGTTTACGCTTAATTATCGATATTATATACATTGGGAAACTGGACAGGCCATTTCATTACAGTTACTCCATTATTTTGAAAACACTATTTTACTATTTAGCTATTTAAACTCAATAAATCCAACATTAGTCAACTTCATACATAACATTAAAACGCGTCAAGTCGAAGTTTTTGTAGTATTTTTTATTATATTCCAGTGCTAGGAGTCGCTCCTTACAAATTAAAAAATATAGGACTCGTCAGTCTAGCAGTCAAGTAAGTTTGGCAAATTTTAATCTATTTGAGACATGCGAAGCAGTTAAGAGAGAAGTTTTCATTGTCTTTGGTCTTTTAAATTACATTCCCTAATCCCTCAGATACAATTTCAGGACTTACTAACAGCTTTGATTTTTTTAAATATCCACAGATATTGGGACATTTATCGATTGTAGGTTATGTCATTCCTAATAACTTTATTATTTATTAATGCTTTTTAATGATTTTCTGAAGTACAGTGCAACAATACACTCTTACACACTTAATGTTAGAACTTTTGTTTGAACTGTTTGTGGTTTTATCCAAGTATAACAGAAATGGTGATATATTTTGAGAGGTCCTCAATCTGATTTTTGTCTTTAAAATCAAATTTATTGGAATATTCGTGTTAATTTAAAGAAATGCTTTCATTTTCTTAGAGAATTATACTTTGAATAATGGCACTACAAAATTGTAGATAAACAAAAACACAAATTAGCAACGAAGATGTGACATGTGAGTGGTACTTTTATTTTGACCGCAGCTGTATGTATATAATAATATTCATTGCCTGCATTATGTTTAGGGAAGAAATAAAAAGTGTTTCAACACGCCATTATTGTAGCAATTGACCTATTTAAAGAGAAATTCCAAATAAACAACTATTTGTTATTTTCACTTTTAGAAACAATTTAAATAATGTTTTAAGTTTTAAAATAGTTAAAGTAAAATTGCAATATTTTGATTATTTTTAAAACTAAAATGTACGTAAAATACATCTACTAGAGCACCGACTTCTTCGATCCAATTTGCACGCTAGAAACAGTTAAATTTTTCACTTCACCATTGTGAATTATTATTTTTAACATCACTAATAACTATCGTCACATGTTTTCAAATACCTTAAATAAGGAGTATTCCCTTTCCCAGAGTATATTAATGGCGTAAGAACTGAGTCAAAGTAAAAGAAAAAATAATAATTTTGGAATTAAAACAAGACGTAATAAAACGTTCTTAATCGGGAAAATAGGTTGTTAATATAGAAAAAGCTCTTGGACTAATACCTAACAACTTGCTACAGAGTCAGTGATAAAATAAATCTATTAGAGATGAATATCACGTAATGAAAAAAGTTTTCCTAATGTATCTTGTAGTTACAGAAATTCTGATGATTTCGAAGTCCAGCACTGTTGCTTTAACTTAAAACTTAGCAATTTTTCCGTAGTATGGACGTAATGAAAAATTGTTCTTTTATTCACTTCATGATAAAATTTTATTGAAAAATTACAACAAAAATTCAATTCCATTTCCTCGAAAGTTATAATAAAATAAAAACAAAATTAACCTAAATATTCGTCATTATCGTTTTAAAAAAGTTCAACAGTTTTCAGCTGAAAAAAAACGTTCCGGAACCAGTCAAATAGAAATGCATAAAATTAATCAAATTAATTTTATACCCTTCACAACCACAATTCTCAATGAAGATATAAAAATTGTCCTTCCATGTGCAACACCAAGAAGAAATCACTTTATTTATTCTTGCATATCAAAAACAATGTCGATTTAGCTATGTCCGTCTGATACATTCTCACACCAATAATAAATAACCGATTCTAACAAAGTTTGTCATGGATGTTTGTTATAGTCCTCTACAGTTTACAATTTGAAACCGACAATATCGGTTTAGTAGGAAAAAATGTATGAAACAATATTTGAGGTCACCTTAAAATTCAGAATAAAAATTTTCTAAAATTTTTAAAGAAAACTAATTGGATTTAACGGGAATTTATCCAAAAAGCATAGTTACATGATATGGAACTCATTATCATATCAAAGACCATTTGAATTAGTAGAATAAAGGTTATAGGGTTAAATAATTCAATTGTTGATACACCCTTAAATCAGTGTATCATACAGGATTTTTATTTATTATTTTGATATAATAAACTCAAAAATACCCCATCGCGTAATAGAGATTTTAGCTTCTAAAACCCTTAAATATGGATTTATTCTATTGGAATCGGCACAATTATTTTCCAAACTGACTCAAAAGAATATTTTACTAATTTCGATTAAAATTTTTCTATAGTTCCCATATAAGGCCCCTTTCCGGAATAGGGGTTTAAGAGAATAAACCAATTTTATTAAAACTCTGCACTTTCATATTTCTTATGTATGTAACTTATTAGTTGAGTATCGGTCTCATATAAAGCCCATTTCTTGTCCTTAACATACAAATATAATTTTGTAAATATTTGGTTATTGCTTCCATATAAGGCTCCTTTCCTTAATCTGAGTGGTGGAGAGTATTTAAGATTCGTCACTGCCAAATATAGAATTCTTATTTTCTATATAAATCATAATGGTAGAAATATTTTTCTTTAGATTTCAAATAGCGACGTTAAGAGTGAATAATGATCTGTAAATACTTTCAAAGATAGAGAAAGTATTTATAAATAGAAAAGAAGAATATTTCATCTATCAATATATTAAAAATAATTATATAACTTTATTATTATTATTTTGTGGTGGCAAGTTGGTTAGGTTACGAACAATACTGGATATACACTGATGCATTTTCCTATATACGCATTTAATCTTTTACTCTATTATTGGAACAATCAAAATTATTTAATGAGTGAAAACTTAACGGTGTTGGTGCAATTTTATGTGGAATATTTCTAAAAACCCAAACGCGAAAATTGCGTAAAATATTACCAAAAATTAATATAATGATTTCCTATAAATAAAGGTATGTTTTCGAATTTTTCAGACAATAAATCAAATTTACTCCAAAGGCTTAAAGATGATTTAATGTCCGATTATAAAATGATCCCAATTAATTTTTTTCAATAGAGAAATTGGTCGTAAAATTAACAGTTCCCTAACCATGTCAATTAAAATTATATAATATAAATTATCTTCCATATTCCCCAATGTAACTTTTTCAAAGAATGATATTATTGTGAAATAATTTTAAGTATGACTTTTAATGACTCAATGTTTTGGAATGATAAGAATTTATGGAAAATATAAAAGAAAATACTACAGACGTTTTTAGGTTTTGAGGAAGGGGGAAATAAAAACATTAAGATATCTTTAACATGTGTGTCTGTAAAAAATTGTTAATTTAAAAATTGAAAATACCAAACCTTTCACAAATGCTTTTGTTTCAATAATTATTTACGTGTAAAAATTGAATGATTCAATATTCAATTGTAGTTGATATAAAATCCAGGTACTTTTTTTACAAGAAACTTTGTGTTTTTTTCCATAATTTAAATTATAACTTCTTTCCGTTCAATATTATTTCAAAGTATTGATTCAATTATTTGTTTTTTTAGATATAAAACTAAAGATAAAATCATTGTTTTTGATAATTGTTTAGTTAGGAAAACATTTATTATCAAACTGGCATTTCACCATATACTTAGTTAACGGGTTTTCACGAACCTTATAACTAAGGAGTGAGAGCGAAACATTTTTAACATACATATGTTAATACTAACAAAACTTACAGTTTCAAGATTATTTTATTTATTTATTTTTATTTGCATGAATTTTGAACCTTCAACGAAAACCCTTCCATTAACTTTGCTCGAACAAGTAGTCCACCTCCGTTTATTATCTATCACACTATTGGACCCTTTTTGTGCTCTTCCGTTCTCATTTAACAAGAGTCCAATATCTCACCACTTACCTTAGCTCCCGACAGTTTGGAGAATTTGCCTTTTTTGGGTACAAATACCACATGACAAATCAGGCCAAAAAAAGTGTACACATTATGAAGTCTTGGAATGGAAGCAGTCTTTTTTCAAACATTTCTTGATGTAAACTTCAGTATTTATAGAGTCTGTTGTAACAAATGATTGACTTCTTTCGCGGCATCTGCATATTGCTTGTCATATCAAGAATATTTTGGGAAATTTCAATATTCGGGAAGTTTCGAAAAATCTGCCAGAACATACGTTTCGTCATCCATTATGTAGCAATAATATATTTCAGAAAACTTTACAGTTTTAGGCCTTAAAAATTTTATAAATTTTCAGTAGCTTTAACTTTTCCATTGATTTACTACCGGATGTGCTAGGAAAATGTTTTTTATTTATGGCTTTTGAAACATTATGTGTTCCATTCCTTGAACCAGGATTTCTATCAACGGACAAGTTCTACAGGGACTGTTTAATAACATTAAAACAATTAATTTGTTTATTATTAAACATAATAACTGAATTTTTTTCAAAGGTAACTTGATCAAAAAATACTTGGATTAACAGTTTTAATTAAAAACGTGTTTTTACTGGTTTACACGAGACCTATAACTACAATTTTCAGATTTGATCCTTAAAAAACATGCTTACTTGTGTTACTTATCCTTATAGTTATCGAGATGTTTGCATTTGAATTTAAAAATTTCAAAATTTTGCAAAATCTTGAGAAATTGTTTTTGAAAAATCAACATACCCGAGGACACTGTCAGCTGACCTGTAGCTCTCTCTATACGGCTCGAAAACTTCCTAACTATTATCATATAAAATTTTATTAAATATCTCAAACGATTTCAAAGTAACACAATTATTTCCAAAAATAAAATCGTTTTATATATTAATCTTGACTTGATTTGTGTCCACTTGTAAATATATATAATTTAATTTAAATCTAAAATGATTAAATTATATTTATGAATACTTAACGCAAATTTACAAATACTTATTGTAGGTCAAGTTGTTATCGCTTAAATTATTTAAAAGTAAAAATGTTATAGTCAGTCAAGTCCGACTATGCAATTTCCTACACCACATTGTTGGTTGTAAATGTCTGCTAACAATAATTTGTGAACGGCCTAGTACACTGAACCAAAAAAGGTAGTAAATATAACGAAAAATGGTGTAGAATTGAAGAAAAGTAGGTTAAATATCTGCCAACGAAACCGTTATTCATCATAACGAAAATTTTTCGTAAATTCTCCAAATTGACGAAAATTTCCTAATATGACTATTCGAATTCGTTATTAAAAATGCGGTTAATTTGAATAAATGTTATTCAATTTGAATAATACATTATTCAAATCGATCAAAGTAATTTTTTATATCGATGAATATTTTCCTATTTGAATGCCATATTTAAGTTAAATTAATGAAATTTTTATTGAATTGAGGAAAGAATTACGTTAAATTGTTGTAATAAATTAATACATTAACTATAAAGGACTAAGAGAAGGAGTACACCCCATACAAAGCAAATGATGATTATAAAATATCATAAAAAAAGAATTTTCAAATCTGGTCCCAATGACTTCCTCAAGGAACTGTTTTACTGGACAAAATGTAAGGCGGATGGGATCAGGGGATTGATTTGGTTCCAATTAAATTTTTAAATACACATCGATTTGTGATTTGTGAAATTTCATTGGGAATCTAAGACTGTGGAGAATTTTGAGCAGCAAAACGCACCGGGTAAAAGCTAGTTTAGATAGTAATTAAATTGTGTAGAAAACATAATAGACAACTGAAAATATTGCAATGCCAAAGGACGGCTTGTATTTCTGATGAAAAGTTATTTACATGTTTGTCGATCAGTTGACCTTCCATTTGCAGTTTCATGAATTTATGTAAAATATTTCTTTAAATTCAATCACATTAATTAGAATGTTCTAGAAAATAATCCTCCCACATGTAATCTAATATTCAGTTTATATTTTCTTTGTCATTTTTTATTAATTTTAATTTGAAGAAAATTCTTAAATTTTAAGAAAAATTATATTTATTAGAAATAAATTCGGTTTATTTAACACATTTTTTCGTTAAAGTTCTACGAAAAATGTTCGTCAATATTACCTACGACAATTGGTTCAGTGTACAATTAACTTTTCTAATTTATGCTGAATTATGATAAAATTTTTATGAAATTTATGCGTTTTAAAGGAGTTAGAAAAAATTATGTAACGACACTTTTCAAAGTGATATTTTGAAGGGTGTTTGTATGGGCCCTATGTAAAAATAATTCACTGATTCTCGTAAAATTCGGCAGATCGTTATAGTATGTCATAGGAGTTATTTTCGCAAAATTTGGTTAAAATCGTTTTATATTTAGCAATTTTATGGGCAAAAAAAACCAATTTCGGGGGATATTTATATGGGGCCTATATGAAATAATGGACCTATTGTAACCGATTTCAATAGGTATCGTCCTTGAAACAAACTAATAGTACGCGCCGAATTTCATTAAGAAATCTTCAAAACTGTGAACAAGCTTAAATCGAACATGGTTAAATCGACTTAGTGATTCTGAGTCGAACGGTATATTTAAAAGAGTTTCGTTACAAACATCAACGCAAAATAACAATACCAAAACAGCCACCTACGTTGGCGCAGAGTCTATACTATCCATAAGTTTATTACCTGACTCAAATAAACTCAATAAACGGGAAAAATGCCATAATTGCATAAACTCAATAATGGAATTACCTCACAAACCTTTGAGAATTATTTAAAACAACACAATTAATTAAATTCATATTAATTGTGTAGAAAGTATTTTTTATATAAAAAATATACGCACCCATTTCATGTTTTTTTTTTGTTTTTTTAGTAGCGCACTTGTATGCAATTTAAATTAGTATAATAAATAAATAATTATATACACACACTTATATAAAAATAATTATATTTAATTAAAATTAAAATGAACTCAATGAAATTTCTTCATTACTCTTTTGTATTTTTTATTTTCAGGAAGAAAAAAACAAAGACTTTGGGGGAACAACAAATATTTTACATACGTAAAGTAACATATTTTCAGTACTATATATTTCTTCATATCTGTAAATAACCAAATAATGAAAATATGGCTAGAAGTGGAGAATTAGATGAGTTGGCTGAAGTTGATGGCAAATATGGTAAAAAACTATCCTATGAACGTAATTTTAAGGCACCGTTATGGCGTAAACGTTCCTGCACAGATGTACCTTGTTTATTGTTATTTTTAGTCTTCCTGGGTGCCTGGATTTTTATAGCCATCTATGCTTGGCGCAATGGAGATATAAACAAACTTGTAGTACCCACCGATTCATTTAATAAAAAATGTGGCATCGATTCAGGAGTTTTAAATAAGAAATATTTATTTTTCTTTAATCTGGATAAATGTATAGATCCTCTGGTACCTATAACAGGATGTCCAACACCTCAGATATGCGTTGAACAATGTCCCCAAGAGACTTTCATATGGGATAATATGAAAAATCGACTTTCTTTAGAGGACTTGAAATCGAAATTATTTTGTCTAACTGATAACGATAAGTTGAAAATTAATAGCAAAGCTGATATTCAAAAGGCTATAGATGAGGAGCGCTGTGCCAGATGGTATATTAAAAGTGCACCTTTCCTTAATCGTTGTATGTGGGAATTTTCTCCACAGGTTTGCGATTATATACCAGATTTTTTGTTAAAACGTAATCAAAGAGATGTAACCAGCCTAATAACAAACATAACATCATCTTTACCTCAAAGTGAACAACAATTACAGGCTTTAGCCCTCACCATGTTTCCAGAAGCCCAAGCTCTTATGGCGAAACCAGTTACAACAATTGATGCAAAACTTGAAACGGCAGAGGAGCCAATTGTACAATGCCGTACACGCCAAAAATTGGGCGAAGCCGTTATAAAAGAGAAAATGTTACAAACAGATACTAGATTGGCAAAGTTTATAGGAAACATAGTTGTTCATTTCACCAATGGCACTCACGAAGCTCAGCGTGTGGGTGAAAATGTGGTAGAAGATATATTAAATTCTTATGTCATTATCTTAACAGCCATTTTATGTACTTTGGTGGCTTCACTTATTTTTATTGCTTTAATGCGATGGCTGGCTGCACCCTTCCTATGGGCTTCAATATTTGGTGTACTTGTTGGTCTTGTTGTGGGCATATATTATAGCATTCAAAAATATATTTTTTATCATCGAGAAGCTACGGTTCCACAGCATGCTTTGAATTTAAATGCGGTAGTAAAAAATGTTTTACAGGTGAGCTAAATACTAAAATCAATTTTCTGTTTTTTTTAATGATATTCCATTTTCCTTATTCTTGTATATTTACAGGATGAACGTTTATGGCTTTATCTAAGCATATTTCTTTGTGTATTCTTCATTGTGCTTTTACTGCTGTTAATCGTTTTACGCAACAGAATAAATATAGCTGTGGCTCTTATTAAAGAGGGTAGCAAGGCAGTATCGAGTGTTAAGTCTACAGTATGTTTTCCAATATTTTCATGGATTCTCTTCATTGTGGCCATAGTGTATGCAGTTGGAGTTGGCCTCTATTTGGGTTCAATCGGTCAAAATTCATTTAGAATGATTAGACAATTAGATCCAAACAGTCTAACTGGAGTAACACAAGAAAATTGTAAATGTGATGGTCCCGCTATTAATTATACTGTGGGAGAAAACTGTGATCCACAAACATTTCAAGATTTTTGCTATAATGCGGACGTCTCTCTGCTGGGTTTGTTTCAACAAGCCCAAAGATCTCCCTGCACAAAGACAATGTGCAGTTTTGTTGAAGTCAAACACAGTACTTTAATTAATTGGTTTATAGTTTACAATGTGTTTGGTTATTTGTGGCTGACTTTCTTTATCAGTGCTTTCAGTGATATGGTTTTAGCTTGTACTTTTGCCACTTGGTATTGGACATTTAAGAAAAAAGATGTACCTTTTTTCACCCTTACCAAAGCAATATTCCAAACTTCTTTCTATCATTTGGGTACATTGGCATTTGGTTCCTTAATATTGGCCATTTGCCGTCTAATACGCCTCATATTGGAGTATATTGATCGCAAATTGAAGAAATATGATAATGCGGTTACCCGAGCAATATTGTGCTGCATGAAATGTTTCTTTTGGCTTTTGGAATCATTTTTACGTTTCCTGAGTAAAAATGCCTACATAATGTGCGCCATACATGGTAAAAATTTTTGCACCAGTGCTAAAGATGCCTTCAACTTAACCATGCGCAACTTTTTGCGTGTGATTACTTTGGATAAGGTTACCGATTTTCTATTTTTTATGTCCAAACTATTGATAACAGGAGGAGCTGGCGTTGCTACTTATTTCTTTTTACTAAATAATCCTTCCATCATACAATTACATTATTTAGCCGTGCCAACAGCTATTGTAGCCCTTTGTGCTTTTCTCATAACAAGTGTTTTCTTTAGTGTTTATTCTATGGCTGTGGATACACTATTCTTATGCTTCTTAGAAGATATTGAAAGAAACGATGGTACACCTGAGAAGCCATACTATATGTCTAAACAACTAATGAAAATTTTGGGGAAACGTAATAAATTACCAACGAGGTCACCATAAATTTAATTTAATACCAAAGGAATTTGTAGAAACAAACATAAAAATATATATCTTAAGAATAAGATGGTGCTTAATAGGGGATATGAGATGATTTGAAAATAATAGAATGATATAGATAAATATCCTCTAAGAAAAATTTTTAACTTTAATATTGAATTAGAAATTAAAAGACAATGTCCAGATCAGTTGCAATTAATTAAAAATTTATTATTTTAATTAAAAATTACAATATTTTTCACACAATTTTAATTTGAAATTTTTTTAAACTAAAGTAATAAAAATGGTTGTGTGTTTCGAAACAAACAAGATTGATAAAGAATACGAAAAGGCTTCAATGATATTTTAAATAACAAATATTTCCATTATATATCCGATACTGTTACAATTATTAATATTTTAAATTGGAGTTTTAATAGGGAAAAATTCTAAATATTTATATACAAAATTCAAATATATAACAAGTTTTTAAAGATGTAGAATTATAAGTATAAACAAAATTAAATTACATAAAAATATTAATTTGAAATATGTATATTATAACCGATTTATTATTAAATTGCATGCCAAATTTATGGTTTTTTATAGACATATGAATTTATTTAAAATTTTAAATATTTTAAAAACAAATTAAATGTTTATTATATTATAAATATATACAAGTATATAAATTATATATTATAATAATTATGTTGCAAATATTTTTATATTTAACTTATTTATGTTGTTTTATATTTACATACTTATTTTTAAGAGAGATATAATTTATTATAACTACTTACATTAAAAAAATATGAATTCTATATTAAATGCTCAAAATGAAAAAAGTTATAAAAATCCATAATTTAAATAAAAAGATATAATTAAAAAGTATTTTGCAAGTGTTTTATTAAAAAATACTTTAAATTAAATTTAAAACTTCAAATGTTTTCATCGTAGACTATATTTATATATATTATTTGCCTTAGAATTTATAAGCGAAATAGTAAAATATTTCATGACAGTTTTATATTATTTAAATCGCTCATGACTTTTACAAAACTTAATGTAGTAATAGAAATAGTTTTGAACTTTAAAATAACATAAAAAAATTATGTAACTTCCTTAGCTTTCATTTCATAAGCGTTTTCCTAATTTACGCCTACTTTTCATGTAGTAGGCGTGGCAGTTGGCGAAAAATTGACAGATTATTAAAAAGCTTACATCTTTTTCTCTTAAATGAGTCTAATTTCTCCAGAATATTCCCATAATTTTTGAAGTTATAAGCAAATATGTAAAATCAATATCAAAAAGTCGCTTGCTAATAAATTCTGTTCACCTGGTACTTGACAATTTTTTTTAATTTTTCAAAAAGAAATTTTTAACGAAATTTGCATTTTACGGTTTTTAACTTCCGTTTTTATTATTCAAATGTTTTGAAATTTGTCATACAGGTACAACAAGAAAAACTCTTGAAAATTATATGAGTCTGGAACGGTTCTCGCTTTTAATTTTTGAGTAAAGAGCGTTGAAAGGAAAAAACAATTTTTTACCAATAGTCATACGTTACGAGTAAAAGAGTGAATGAAATTCGGAGTTAAATTACAATCGGACTTAATAATAATCTTTCCACCACTTTTATGTTTAGGGGATTTTTAAGTTCAAATTCGGCATACAGGAGAAACTTACCAGCTCTTCAAACTGTAGTCAAAATAGAAGTTGTTAAGACCATCGTGTTGCTTTTTAAAACGATTTTTGTTTTGAAGTAAAAATACTTGTAGAGAGTGTGGTAGAATGTAGAAAAATACGTTTTCATTGCAAAGCGTAAAACGTCTTCTTTTCGTAGATTTTTATATTTTACGAAAATATATTATTTATTTTAAAAGTTATAAGCAAAAGAGTAAAAACATTTATTGCTGATATTATATTATGTGAAACGCTCATGACCTTTATAAATTAAAGGCTACAGCACTTTTATTTTTTTCGCTATCGAATTGTAATTTAGCATAGTGATAGAAGGAATTATGAACTTTTAAATGACCTAAAAATAAAACATGTAGCTTTCTTAGCTTTAATTTCATAACCGTTTTCCTATTTTACGCCTTCTTTTCATGTAGTAGGCGTGGCAGAGGGCGAAAAACTGATTAATTATTAGAAAGCTTGAATCTTTTTCTTTAGATGAGTCTTATTTCCTCTCAATATTCCAATAACTTGCAAAGTTATAAGCAAATATGTAAAATCAATATCCAAAAGTCGCTTGCTAATAACTTCTGTTTACCTGGTACTTGACAATTTTTTTTTTTGTTTTTCAAATTTTACTTTTTTAACTTTTTTAAAGTTTTTGATTTTTACGCAAACTTCCGTATTTATTTTCCAAATGTTTTGAAATTTCACATACAGGTACAACAAGAAAAACTCTTCAAAATTATATGAGTCTGGAACGGTTATCGCTTCTAATTTTTGAGTCAGGAAAAAACATTTATTTTATTTAAAAATTTGAAAGTTATACAATTTGATTCCAAAGTTATGAGTAAAAGAAAGAAATTGTTATTAATTTAATCTGATATGATTGATTTTTTGAATCTTTTTCTTTTATATAGGTCTAATTTCACCACAATTTTTCTTTAACTTCGAAGTTTTAAGCGAAAATATTAAATTAATATTATAAAATTACTTGCTAATTAATTCTGTTTGCCTAATGCTTCACAAAATTATTTTTAATATTTCAAAATTATATATGTTGAACTGTTTCCAATCTAATCTTACCTTCCAAGTTTAATTTCAATTAAAATTAAATTTGTGTTTGATTTTAAACTTCTTTATTTTTTTAATATTAAACAGATTATAATTGAAAATAAAACTTAAAATAATTTCTCCGTAATCCAAAATTTATAATTTCTATTTAAATATTTTAATTAGCCCAAATATGGAGACGGCCCAATAATGTTATATCTGAAAATATAATAAGAAATTTTAAAAGGATAATTTTAATTTAAGGACTTATATTTGTATGCACAATAATAGTTCCAAAGCGTTTTTATTTGGAAATAATTTTGAATCGTTGGAGAAACCAATATGATTTTTGGGTATTTCCACATGGCAAAATTCTCAATTATTAATTCTACAAAACCTGTACGTCCTAAAATTTTCTAATAAAATTTTTAATAGGAAAGTGATAAAATTTGAAAACTCTAGATGAAATAGTTGTTTAGATATTCGATAATTAATAATATACCAATTATATAGAGCTGGCTTTCTCCTTTTTTCTTTGTTCGGCCACATGTACCAAACATTTTCTAAAAAAAACTGTTTTACAGGAAAATTATTGGGGCTGAATTAATGGAGCAAAAATCAATCACATCAATTCTTTAATACCAATTGAAACATTTTGTCTAGTAAAACAGTTCCAAGAGATAAAATCTTAAAACTCTCACTACAAAAGTTCTTTTTTTCGATAATTAATATTTGCTTTCTATAGTGGTTAAGTTTCCCCAATGTCCTATCCGTTCTATATTTTGTCCAATAAAACTTTTCCTTGAGAAGTGATAGAGAAAGTAATTGGACCAAGTTTGAGAAATCGCGCTGTTATAGTACTTCAGATATTCCATAATCATTTAGTGCTTTGTATGACGTAACCTTTCCCCTTAGGGTTATATGTAAAACCTTTTAGTATATACTTATTATAATATTTTATATATTTCTGTTGTAATATGTTATTTTATAATTTAATTGTTTAATAATTTGTATTTAATTATGAAATCTAAAATTAATTTTAACTTTTTTAAATGAGCACTTTCAGATTTAATGCAGCAAGAACAATTTCTGTTTCAAGAACAACAAACTATATTTATAGTACATATATGTAAATAACACTTTTTATTGAATACCATATAAACGGCTAATTTTTCGAAAGTGACAACCCGATATTCGCGTTCTTTCAAAAATTTGTATTATTTTCAATATTGTATCATACCTTTTCTGACATACTTTTTCAACTTAACATACTTTTATACAACTGTTCCGATAATGTTTGTTTTCTCGGTATGTTTTGTTCACACCCGTACAGAATTCTTCGAAAAAATCGTTTAGGAATCACTGTGATATGTGAATATAAAATTCAATCGATTTAAGCCGTTTAAAAATGTATAAAAAGTCCGCCGATATCACTGAAATTGCTCGACTTAGTTTTATGAGAGAAAAATGGTGACAATTTCCTAAAAAATGTCTGCTGCTTCATAAAAATGAAGGAAAGTATAAGCAATTGTGGAATAATGCCAGTTAAAATATCATAACCTGTAAAAACTAATATGGATAAAAAAGGTCAGTAACAATAAATAAATCTTGAATTAAAATAATAAAAAACGAAGGTAATGATGAGGATGTGCAGGGGTACAGAACATGGTAAAATGTGGCCATGAAGCGTTGTAGCATTAAAAGGTAAACTGACCCGAGGTCAATAAATTTTACTTTTTTGGTTATAAACGTTTTAGAAATATGCACAACTGATAAAAATATAGAAAATATATCTTGTTAAATACAAGTAAAGATATTCACATTTAATAAATGTATAAACATTTTTCAGGCTAATGGACAATAGTGGAATATTAAAAAATTTGCTGATGTAGGATATTTTGCAAAAGTTTTCCAATTTCTATTGATTGGAGCTTGTTGGAATTTTAATTTCGCTATTGTTTATTTAAAACTTAAAAAGGTTAGTAATTTGTTAAAAAATCAAATGTAATTGAAATAGTGAATGATGAGACTGTGCAGGGGTACGGAACATGGTAAAATGTGGCCATGAAACACTATAACAATAAAAATGCATACTGACTCGAGGTCAATTTATGGTTTTTGTTTATAGTCGTTTTAGAAATATGCACTACTGATTATATTAAAAAATATATATTCTTTAAAAAATAAAAAAGGTTCTTGCTAAGTTAATTTTTTTCTTTTCAGCAGCATATACATTAATAACGGATAATTTACAATAATGATTGTGCGCTGAAAAGTGCATAAACTTCTGGGAAAAACTATGAATATATTTTCAAATGTTTTCTTGTAGATTTTTAAAAGAGAGTTCCAAAAACGTGAAATTTCATCCTTTTCGTTGAAATTTAGTACAGGTGTTCACTGCAGCAGTTTGATACTGATTAAAATTTCTACTTAATACTTAAACATAATTTTGGAACAGCATAATGTTTTTACATACATTATTTTTAAACATAAGTAATACTAGGATAAAAAAACAAAAAATCCCTCTGTACTTTCGCCATTTTGTTTGATAACAACAATAAATTAATAAATAAAATATTTATTAATTAAAATATTAATTAATTAATTATTTTATTCCCTGCAATGCAGTAGGTGGTTGGGGTATATTTTGTTCGTAATATAGAAAAAATGATGTAAGTATACCATTGGACATAGAATCACATTGTGTCGATTAAACAATATCTGTCTGGCTGTCCACGCAACTTTGTGAAAACTACATGTCGTAATTTTGAGATATCTTAATGAAATTTGGTACAAGTTATTTTATTTTTTTATTCAAGCCTATTGAAATAGGTCATATTCGGCTTAATTCTCAGGTCGCTCCCATACAAATGCCTAACCTAAATGGAGTTTAAAGTTCATAAAAGTTCTAAATATAAAGCGATTCAGCAGATATAAGTCCTTAATTATATGAGGGTTGCTCCATTCTCATAGGTCTATTGGACTTTCTATCACTTTGAAAAGCATAAATCTCGTAAAAATTGTATGAGGTTCGGTCCATCATGCAGCGATATAACCCCAAGAAAAATCCTTTTCAAACGCATAAATGTTAGTATCATAATAAAGTATTAGAAATGCAAATTATACGAGGGTCGCTCATACATTTCAAAACAACCAGCAATGTGGTGTAGATTGTTACCTAGTCGGTATTATGTAGGTACGTAGGTATTCTTTATCCTGTTAAAATATATGCACAAAATTTTCAATTATCTCTAATGTAAAACTGGAATTTTTTTAAATTATTCAATTTTATAAGTTTGGTACTAAGTGGTACCAAAATCGAGTTTGAAACCGCAATAAAATCCAAATATCCTAATATTTTGAATCTTAAATCACAATGTTTAAAAAATTGAAAATAAAGGGATTTAAATTAAATCGAATAAACGATCAAAACTTAATAGATTCTGACTAATGTATATAATAAATAATGCCACGAAAGAATCTCTTCACTTTTGACTCTTCTGTTTATTTTGTGATTCTGACATTAGCTTGTTGATGTCAAAAAATTGAACTTTTTATTCAATGACAACATTAATTTGCAGTTAAGTTGGCAGCAATACTTTAGCGTCGAGCAATTTTATTACGGCGCTGATTTCTGGCAAGAAAGATTAAAATTTTTTAGGTCTGGCATTTTTTGTTTAATTTTTTCATGAAGAACGGCGCCAAACCCCAATTTAATTTCATCGTAAATTTAATAATTGAAATAAAAAAGTAAACATAAATTATGGATCGCACAATAATTGTACCGTATCGCGCCGAAGAGAAAGAACTTTCTCACATTTTGTATAATGCTATACAGGGTTTAACTCTATTGCATCCGCCCACAGAGGACTTACGAAAATGTCTATCCGATGAAATGTTCATTAAACCAAACCAACAAGCCTTCTTTCATATAATGCACTATCTATTTCGTCTCCTCGATCCTCAGGAGTTTAAGAAACGTTTCTTTTGGCCCATTACAGATAAGCGTTCGGAATCTAATTTTCGCACCAGCACTGTGGAGTACCTTAAACACATTAATGAAAAATATCAGTTGAATTGGACCAACATTAAATCCTATCTAGTTGTAATGCCTGGTGGTATGAAATTTATTAGTTTCCTGTTGGATTTTATAAATTTTATTGTACAAGAGTTAATAAAACAAAAGGAGAAACAATTAAATTTGGATGCCAAACACTATAGGGCACAAGTTTCCGAGGGAAATCTAAGTAAAATGTGTGCAAAAAATGAAGTTTTCAAATGTTTAGCCTCCAAATTTATAGATACGTTGGAAAATCTTAACGCCAAATACGACGACATGACACACAAATTAATGGAACAAATGGAAATGTTATCGCATGATTCAGGACTAAGTGTGGATTTGGTGATGGATGACAAATTTCTTGAAGATTTTGAGTCCAATAATCATCAACTGTTTGATATACATTACAGTGAGCGTACCAAGAAAGTTTTAGAAATGGACAGTTTGATTGGTGAACTAAAAGAAGCAATGGATAAGTTTTATAGCAAAGAAACTGGTTATAAATATGATAAGCAACGCATTTGCTTACAATTAAGACGCATAAGAGATCATTTTCCAATTGAGGAGCTGGTGGAAGGTAATTAACTAATCTTGCCTTTCAATTTCAGGCAATGCAATATTGATACTTAGGCATTTGTGTTGACATGTTGTGTTGTAGTGTTTCAATTTCTTAGTCCATCCGGCGGACTGCATTTCTACTCTAGATTCTCTAGATAGATTGGTACATAAATCTCAAAAAATGTTTATATTGAGATGTTTCCTAGGTTTAAGATTTATGCAACCAAAAAATAAGTATATATATAATAAATGTGAACACCGTGAATACATTTTAATTATGTATGTTCTATAGAAGTAAAAATCATAAAGTCTAATTCTATTCGGTTGTTCCATAATTGTTTAAGTCTACGTTATGGCGTTAGGGTGTCAATATCAATACCTTTATATCAACCTTTAATGCTATAAAATCGACAATACAATAATAATCCTTAGAGTATTGGTCCATAATTTTTTAAGTTATGATATCGTGTAATACTCTGACTTGTTTTATATTTTTTCTTTTAATACAATTTCAAGAATCTTTCGGGTCTAAAGTTACTGATGAGGGTGTCAATATCAATACTCTTATATCTACATTTAATGCAATAAATTCCACAATACAGAATGAATTGAAAGTTGTCAATCAAAAACCTTGTGCTGGTGAATTTGTTTACTCGCGTCTGTTAAGTTTAAAGAAAGAGCTACAGGAAATGGAAGCTCAAATCACCGATTTTAAAAAAATGCTTCTCGCAAATATGAAAAAAAGTATAAAACCTGAATTTCCGCAAACACCGGTGCGTGCCAATATGAATAATTCCAGCAAAAGAAATTTAGAAAATACTTTACTAATGAAACTAGTCTCTACACCACCTATAAAATTCGAGGTTCCCGAGGGTGGAGGTAAATCAAGGCTCTCTTTAGTCGACAGTAAGCTGACAAATCCTAATGAGACTACATTTAATAACTTTTTAGGTAATTAAAGTTTATTATAAAAAAATACAATTTATAATATTTATTATGTGAATTAATTAGCTCCACCACGTACCGCAACAATACGTCAACCTATTCGTCATCACAGTTTGGTGGAACAATCAATGTCTGAGCTAAATAATACCGCTAATCGTTCGAAAATTATTGATCCTATACAATTGTTGCGCTCAACTAGCAAGAAAGATACTTCAAAATTTAAAACTAATGCACCTCAGATAAATATTTCCAACTTGGCCAACAAGTGGAAACAGCATCAGTCAATGTTTAATGATAACGATCAAGAAACGGCTACAGTGTCAATCCCTATACCGGTGACTAACACTCCAAAAACACATTTAAAATCATTAAGTATAAGTAAAACATCACCTCAATCATTTACTAAAACAGCTTCTCCTACAATTTTATACCAATCACCATTCACACCTTTTGGTTCAAATGATCGTACTCGTATTGCTAGATCTCAATATCAGTTGGATACTAGTGCTATTGGTACAGCCAATAATTCCAATTCCCTGAATTATGCAAAGAAATTGTCTGCCGTTAAAAAGGTGCAGGACGCCTCTTTAAATTTTGCCAATTTAAGCACTAGTCCTTCTGGTCGTTTGGAGCCTTTAGTTACTGCTGAAGAATTGGATATACCCAAATTAAAATTGAATGATATATCTTTAATTGAACACAATTTAAGTTTAAATGTAAGTATTGTGTTACTCTAAATCAAATATTTAATTTCTAATGGATTTTTTTTCAGAATTCCATGGTTTTTGAAAAACCCAAAACATTAGTCAACTCACCAGTGTCCAATGTAACTATAAATGATGAAAACAATCCTAATGCTAACAACATTAGCAACAAGAATTCTCAAGAATCTGGTAACAAATATGAAACTGAGGAAGAAGCACTTTTTAATATCAGCGATAGCGTTTTAAAAGATGTTACTTTATAATTTTTATCTTTTTATTTCATTAATTTATGCATTGCAGTGCAAAAATAAAATTTTATTTACAATCATTAATGCTCAACTTACACAAACATCATTTGTGACTAAAAACATTGAACGTTTAGGTTTTCCTTTTTGTTCCGGTAAAATTATACTTAAAGGTCTTACATAAGGATTTAATTTTGGCTTTTGATTTAATTGCATAGTTTCTAAAGATTTTTTATAGTTTAATAAGTTAAAATTATATTCCCGTTCACTATAGTAAATATCATCATATAGATTATAATACTTCTCCGGAATTTCATTAACCGTTACCACAGAAGTTTGCTCCTCCTGCAATTTCTCCATTTTGTAAATCATATTACGTAATTCTTCTTTGAGAGCATTTGTATTAACTTTAAAACGTTGGGCTCGTATATGTCTTAATTTTGGTAAAATTTGAAGCATAGAGCTTAAACGTTCTTCTAAGGTTGTTATACGTTGTTCCAATATTTGTATATTTTCCACAATAAGCATATTTTTTTCCTTATCCTCAGGCAATGCCTCTATATCCATTTCAAATTCTTGATTTATATCAAAATCACTGAGTATCATATGGTTTATTTTTGCATCACTCTCTTGTATTATTGTTATTTTTTCCTTTAGACATTTCTCTATTAAATCGTCTATTTCTTCTTTTCGTATAAATTGATCCGATATTGATAACTCCTGCAGAATATTTTGTACTTCACCGCGAACTAAACTAGTTATGGAAAAAGTATTATAAGCAGGTTTTTCGGAAATACTGGTACTCGAATTTGATGCATTAAAATTGTTCATAGCTTTCACAATTCTTCTCGTTAGAGGAATTAAACGTTGTTTATTTTTACACGGTCTCTGAATAAAGGTTTTGCGTTTATTTTCACTAATAAAATATCTTAGTCGTTGCAATTGCTGATAGGAAAGATGTGTTGTATTTGAAAAAGATATGCTTTCCATAAACTGAAAATTTTTGTTATTTTTTATAATTTTTTTATTTTTATATAAATTTAATATTTTCACTTTAAAATTTTTAAATATTTTAATATTAAAATATTTGATTAATGATAATAAAATCAAGATACACTTTTTTGTTAAAAAAGTAAAATGTTTTATTTATTACCCCAAAAAATATATGCAACATTTTTTAATGATATTTAAAAGCTCATTTACATGAAAATGAGGAAATTTCTGGGCATGATCCTTTGTTTTTTGGATTACACCAATAATATAATCTGACATTGATTGCACTAATTGTTTAAAAAGATCGGAATCAATTTCCTCCAAAATTTGTGTTAAAGTCGTTTTAGGCATTATTTCCAGTCCAACAGATCCTTAAAGCACAATCCATGAGAGTGTTTTAAAACATGTACCACAGCATAGCTGGAAATTGCAATCGTGATCCAATTTTTTCCACCTACCTACTTCATGCTAATTTTAGACGATTTTATTTAATCTGTTATTGAGTAGATTTAGTCATGTTCGTTTGTCTGTTGTTGGCACGCACACGTCCATAATAATTGACAGCGTTTAATGAAATCTGGGCTGAGTATTTTTCATAGTTCTGAGAAGTTTTCTATCTAAAACCAGTAAATCGGCTCAGTAAATCAAAAGATATGCACCGATATCTGAAGCAACCCCTTAATTCAGGCGAAGAAATTTCGTGAAATTGTCAATTCCAAACAGATTAGAACAAAATTTTACTATAATATTAATTAATATATACTTTAGTACTAATCCAAAAAAATCAAATTCGGATCAGTAGAAAAAAATTTATTGACAAAAATATTACTTATTTTATGGCTCATTAAATGTTCCTGTATTATATTTAAGAAAAAATTTTATATATTGTATATATTTGTGTGTGTTAGTGTGAGAGTATGAAACTTTAGACGTATTTTTGGAGGGTATTGAAGATTTGGTATAGCCGTAAATAGTTTTCTTTAATTTTTTGCATAAATTTCCAAAACATCCCAGTTAGGGTAATTTTCACTTCCCGATTTTTAAAATCCTATTTTTACGTTAATTTAGGTGTTAAATATATATGTCATTTAAAGCAGCTGTTTACTTGGTTGTAGCAAAATAGTACTTAATAAAAAGCAAAACAGTTACTACATATTTTAACAACTCAAATATTTTCATTCGGTACATTTTTCCCATTTGCAGAAGAGGTGAGTCTGATTTTTCTCTTTTGAAATTATTAAATTATTATAAAACTACAATATAAAACGCAAAAAAAATTAATTTATAAATAAGTTAATTAAAATCTAAAAAGTCTGATATAAAAATAAAGATTTAATACCAAAATTTCAAAGTGTTATTCTGCAATATTGAAATAAAATAACTATTGATTTTTCTTGTATACGTTGTAAGATTTCTTCGGGTATCTTTTGTTTTTGTATACACCATAGTCCATTATACATAATAAAAACAACAAAAACAAAATTTGCAATAGATTATGGACTCAAAATAGTGAATCATATTAATTATTGCAATTCAAGAAAAGAAGATAATACAACAAAGAAATGAAAATATTAATTGCTATGCCACATTAATTTTTTCTAAATTTAAAATTAAATAAATTTGCAAACAAGGTCTTTTAGGAGTGATAAATAAGAAAAATCGATATTAAGTATGTTTGTCAAAATTTAAATACATAAAAAATGAAAGTACCACATTATTTTTTCTGAATGTCTGCGGATACAAGAAAATAGTAACATAAGGGTCGTCCCATATTGACTGATAAGAAAAGCAAAAATAAATAAAAAACTCCCTCTTTTATTGTCGTAGTTTTGTATTTATTCCATATAAAAATGAATAATAAATTTTATTTATAATTTCTGTTTAAATTAGAAGTAGTTTTTTTGTTATCGTCATAAAATTTGTTTTATTGTACTTTTGTTAATTACTATTACTAATGTTTTGAGCTTGATAATGAAGAAAAAGATGCGTATTATCTTGATATGGAAATATACTAGACAAATTTAAATATATTACACCAAAAGGAAGTTACTATTTAAATATTGTTTATTTAACAGTCTTAAAATTAAAATGTAATCTTTTCTTTTCTGTTGTTAAGTGGAAAACTAAAATTATATAGGAGACTTAAATCTAGATCGCTTTTGAGTTGACACAATTTATAGTAAGAAGTGAGATCGAAAAATTCTTAACAAACTTTTTTCATTAAAACTTTTAACCCAAGTGTTATTTGATTTTTTTGATCAAGTTACCTTTGTAAAACATGTCAGTTGTTATGTTTAATGTAAAACAAAGGATTATATTATTAGTTGAAATAAATGACCAGAAAATTGCGTACTAAAATTATTAAATATTATCAACTAAATCCAAAGTTATTAAACAGTACCGGAAGAAAATGTCTGTTAGATAGAAAACTTGGTCCAGGTAGAGGGAATGAACCACATGATTTTTCAAAGGTCGAAAAGAAAAAAGCATATTCGAAAGAGCTCCCAACACATCCGATAGTACTGTGCCCGCAGAGGAAAGTGACAGAATGCACTATAAAAACGTTAAAGAAAGGATCACAAAATTTAATCAGAAATAAAAAATGAAAACTGTGGTTGCGTTTCTATTAACATATATGTTAGAAATTTTCAATCTCATATCTTATATTATAAAAAAACGTTATCATATTCCTCAAGAGCGAATATCCCTTGGAAAGGGATTTTATGCCCACAAAACTTACAGATATGAAAATATTTTAGTTAGAATTAACACAGATCATTTTTTATAATTACTTTGAATCTACATGTCGAATTTGCAAAGCTAATTATTTTTAATATTTAACATACAGACCCATATTTCCGGAAATATTTGTATGGAGCTTCCATTTAAAAGAAATCTTAGTATTAAAATAATATAATATTTATTTAACATATCTAGCCATCATAAGTAAAACATGAAAACCTATTCAAACAGCATAAATAAGTATTCTTTATGCAAGCACAAATAATAGCAACAAAATATATGGGAATCACAAATATTGGTTAATTAGGAAAAAATTACTAAATATGTTTTCTTACAAATGGCTGTATTTTTTGACAGTGTTAGCATTGGTCAGGCCGAAAAACGACTCTGAATTGTTATAGCAATTATGATTAAATTTATCACGGATCAGTTTCGTGTACTCTGAAATTATGTTAAATTTGGACAACATCTGCCTATTCCCATAATGGCAGTGAAAGTATACAAATATTTTTATATTATTTAGTATATTGATCAAATTTATCATATTCATTATATTACAGATAACGCTGACCACTTAAATAACTAGTTTTATTTGTTCCTTATCAGGTATTTGAGAATAGCAATAAAAATTATCACAAAAATTATTTTAAATTAATTATTAAAAATATTATTATTATTTTTTTACAATATAAAACTAAACTAGTCTTTAGACTATAATCTAAGCATGAAAAACTATAGTAATAATTGTACTTAATATTAAAATAATTAGTACAATCAAAGATATTTCAATGTCTTCTTGCTTTATTCATTTGTATAAAATAGTCATAGCATGATAAATTGTTATGAAGTCATTTTTGGAAAAACTTGAATAAAATATTTGTAAACAAGTAGTAGATCGAAAAATGCTAAACATACATATGTTAATAAAAACAAAACCACTAAACTAAGAGTTTTCATTCTTTTAATTTTATTGAAGATGTTATTACAGTTTACTTTATCAAATACGTTTATAGTTTAATCACTAGTGATGACATTTCAAACCTTTTTCGAAACTCTTCCATTAACGTTTTTATAGTGCTTTCTGTTACCTTGTTCGTCTCCGTTTATGTTTATCTCCGTTTGAAATATACCACTCTATGGACAATTTTTTGTGTTCTTCAACACTTTTTTAACAAGAATCCAATATTTTTCCGCTGGCCTTAGCTTCGGGCAGATTGGAGGATTTGCCTTTCTTGGTCCACTCAAGGTCTTCTTTTGGTTTAACCGCATATTGCTTGCCATACCAAGTACTTTTTCCAACAATTTTTTCTGTTGGTGCGTAACTATTCCTCAAACCAAGAAGTTGCGAAAAAATATACCAGAATATACGTTTCAATATCCATTATATAGCAAGAATATTTTTGGGACAACTTGACTAAATGTTTAGCAGTGTTCTATCAGAAATTTTTTGAGTTGTATGTTGTTAAACCTACATTAGTTTTAACTTTTTGTACCAAACAGTCCAAGCACTGAGCTAAAAAAACTGCTTTCCTACCGGATGTGTTGGGAATGCTTTATATTTTTTTGGCTTTAGAGATATCAATAAAAACGTGTGTTAAGATTTTTCAATCTCCCTAATTATATACATTATGAGGTTTTAGATATTTTCCTTTGAATGTGGGGGGTATAAGAAATAAGGTTTATATAACACAATAAAATTCTGCATAAAAAGTTTGCTTATTGAATGTTGTATTTATTTTTATAATGTTTTACAGGTCAATATAATTGAAATCAAGACATAGCCCACTGTAATATTTAAAATAGACAAGTTGTATTAAAAACCTCAATAAAGGAAGAAAACCATTAAAAATGGGTTCGCTATTTCGTAGTGAAGAAATGACATTATGTCAGCTATTTCTGCAAAGTGAAGCGGCCTATGCCTGTGTATCCGAATTGGGTGAACTGGGATTAGTGCAATTCAGAGATGTAAATATATATTATATTTTTATTTAAAACATATGCATAAATAACTATATACTTTTTCAGTTAAATCCTGATGTTAATGCTTTTCAACGAAAATTCGTTAACGAAGTTAGGCGTTGCGATGAAATGGAACGTAAATTACGTTATTTGGAAAAGGAAATTAAAAAGGACGGTATACCCATGTTAGATACTGGTGAAAGTCCCGAAGCCCCACAACCTAGAGAAATGATTGATTTAGAGGTATTTTATTTTTTCTAAAAAATATAGATTTTAAATTTACAATCTTATTTTAAATTTAAGGCAACTTTTGAAAAACTTGAAAATGAATTAAGAGAAGTTAATCAAAATGCTGAAGCTTTAAAACGTAACTTCTTAGAATTGACCGAATTGAAACATATTTTACGTAAAACTCAAGTATTTTTCGATGAGGTAAGTGCTGTTACAATTATATTTATGTAAATAATAAAATAAACTTATTTATATGTTTAAATGAAGACTAATAATTATTTCAAATGCTTTTGTATATAAACAAGAAAGAAAAAAAAAAAGAAATTCAGAAAAAATAAAATCTTTTAAATATTCTCTTTTAAAAATGTAATTAACCTTTTGACAACACAACTGAGAGGTGCACTTTGTAATTTTTTATACATATTTAATTACTTAGATTATTTATTGTTTGTTACCAAAATAAATTATTTCCTTTAGTTTGTATTTCTTTTCTGTTTAGTTGTTTACTATTTTTTAATAATTATTATTGTTAATTGTTGAAATTTTAAGTTTGATTTTTTTTGGAAATTATAAACAAGGGATTTGGATTTTTATTGTTTTCTTTTTAAAAGTACAGCATGTAATGAGATTTTAATGATAAAATGAACAAAATAAGTTTTTTCCCTTTAGTTTTATTTATTATGCTTTCAACACAAAAAAATGTTGTAGCTTATTACTCTCCCTCTATTTTCTAATACGAAACAGTTTTTAGTTTAAATATTTTATTAAACAAATAAATTATTTTTATTACCCACCTACCACAGAAATTATTACAAACAAAAAAATATATAAAGAGATTTTTAACATTTTTAATACAAAACATAACAACCACCTAAAATTAATATGTGCATTTTTTCTTCTAACTATGACAAAATTAAAAAAGCGATTTATAATTAAATAACAACTATCTTTAATCATCACATAATCACTTTCACTGTAAATAAGCTAAATTGCTTTAATTTACTTCTATTTTTCTTCTAACTTCTATTTTCCTTTTATTTTCTAAAAAAAAAAAAAAAATTTTTATTTCAATTATTGATAGAATATTTTTAAGCAAAAATATATTTAGTTCAGAAAAAATAATTTGAATATTTATAAATAGAATTAGACATAAGTATTTAGTATATAGACATCCATATCAACTAGTGGACAAGCTAAAATACACTTTGTAATGGTAGCCCCTAATTAGTGTTATAATTTATTTATTTACAATTCAAAGAAAAACAAGTAAGAGTGTGATATTCCTTTAAGACCGACCAAATAACACCCAACTTACTAATGTATATGGGCCGTTCCCACAACAATTGTATCCAAAAGACTATCAATCTAGTGAAAGCTATAACAATAGGATTTTTTCAAGCAAGAAGGAACAACTAGGAATATCCATTTGAGGTGATTTTAGGAAGTTCAAAATTTGACAAATGAATTTGGACTAATACAAAATGGTTTCCAAATTTTATAAAAATATCTTCATTTAAGAGTTTTATGAGCTCAGAAATTTATTCCGGGAGTACATTTTCAGGACCAAACATGACCAATGTTAATAGATTTCGTCTCTGGCTCTAAAATGGTGTTGCTACTATACATTTGCCTAGTTGCTACTATACTAGCTCCGCTTAATTGAAGAGAGATAAGCTGAAGTCGTTTACAGTGTATGTGGGAAATAAACACGTACACTGTGCACCTTCCGAGTGGGCCCATGTGCATTTTAGGTAGTTAGGTTCGAAAATGATAACCTTATTATAACGTTTACATGTACAGCCAGTCAGAAAGATGGACGGACATCATTAAATCGATTCAGATTCACTTTTGGCATACTGTGGGCAAAACGCATACCATAATACCATAACCTGATGATTGGGGTATATGGTAGAGTAGGGGTATAATGTGGTAAAGATTTTGTAAAGATACAAGTTAAAATCCATCTTGAAGTATTACATTTAAAATTAAAAAAAGTTTTTTGATTATAAAGCAAATATTTAAGGTGTAGAAGAACTTTTTCCTCACTTCCTTCTATGACTAAAAATGATAACAAAAACTTAATTCCGTTTCCTTGTAAATTATAAAAAATTGATTTAAAAATTCGCTATTCAACTAATTTTGAATTTATATTATATAATTTGTTTCTTTGATCTTAATGGGTACAGTTTGAATAAGATTCATAAGAATAGATATTGACATAGCTTCCTACTATAATTTTAAGAAATTCATTAGCTTCTGTTTATTTTCAAAGCGTTGAGTTTAAACTCTCAGAAAAAAACAAAAAGAAAACATTCTCTCAGGGAATGCTGTAACCAATTTAAGACTTACACCCCTTTTGCTGGTAGCTAACCATCGACCAACTTTAAGGAATGATACTCCCATTTCTCAGTCATTATAGTGTGACATATGGGTGATGGTGTGGGATTTTTTAACTATGCCAAAAGCTTGCAGGGCTCGTTGTTAAAAAGTTCATACAATTTCAATTTAAAACTGTTGCGGAACCAGTATACATCATTGATAACTTCTTAATAATTGGTACGAGTTAAATAAATAAAATCTGCTGCGTTACTGAACATTCACAGAGGCGCCACATATTCCGTACATTCAAGTTACCGTATTTAGAGGCCGTCAACTTCCTATCGCAGACATTGAACAGAATATGACAGGATCCATAAGAGTAGTTCTAGCACAAATACGTCTCGCATTAACCGTGCCATCCCCAGGTGTTCAGCATTTGACCAACGGACACAGAATACCCAACATTTGTTTAACAGCAGAGTTAATCCTACCACTCTTAGACCAGAAGATCTATGGGCTCATCCTATAGAAGTGGCAAAATTTCTGGGCCTGCAGTTAAAGCAAAACCTGAATAATAACAACTAACTAACTTAACAATCAAAATTACTCTTTTCTATCTCAATTATAATGGAATAAATTTTTTATAGATTGTTCCTTTTGTTATGGTTGATTTTCTGCAGGTAATAGAACAATATTAAAGATGCTTAGGTTTCGAACAACAATTTTTAGAGTAATTTTCTTTTATTTGTTATTGATAGAATGTAGACTGTATATGTGTTAAATAATAAAAGAGGAAATTTTCATTAATATATTTAAAGATGACATATTCGAACGATACTATATGTAGATTATTTATTAAATTAGCAAAGTTAATAGATTTTATTTAAATAAATTTTAGAATTTAATTTTTTCCATTTTTTAGTTTTATATTAAATTGGCTAATTTTAATATCAAAACTATTTTAAAGAGTTTTATTTGTTTTCCCCTCTAAATATAAATTTTTTCTAAACAAAATTCGTAAAAAATCTCATAAGAAATATTCAATACAAGCTGTATAATCATGCTATAATTTATCACAATTTTATTTACTTTAATTTGATAATAAATAAAATCTATTTTATTTTTTTCTCATTATTATTCAATTAATTTCAATTACGTTTATTTTCTTTCGTTATTTTATAATTTTCTTTTTATCATTTTCGGTTATATTTTTTTGTTTTAAACAAAATCAAAAATTTTCGTTAATTGTTTACGTTTGAAAAAAAATTACATAATAAACGAAACACGTTGCCAAAATTGTAATCCTTATATAACAAATATCCTGCACTTCTCCTTATCCTGAACACATCCATCCCTTTAAATTTATTTTGTGTTCCTTACCTCCCTTTCCCCTCCGTTCCCTTCTTAACTTGTTCGTACAAAAACAAAACGGTTGTGTTGCCAGGCGGTACCCTCGATATCATATTATTCAAAACCCCGTCGTTATCGACAGATGGCAGATAATCAAAACGAAGATGAACAAGCTCAACTTTTGGGCGAAGAAGGCGTGCGTGCTAGTCAACCAGGACAAAATTTAAAATTGGGGTAAATATGTTAAAAAAAACAAAAATTAATTAAAATAAAATATTCGTTATAAAAAAATATTAAACTTCGATATGAAAACATGACTTATATAATACCACAAGCAAAATCAAACAAAATTCTGAAACGCAAACAAGAAACGGAAATTCCATTCATTTATAATCATCGTCATTTTTAAAAAACTATCATGAATTTATTCTAAACGCTCAGTTTGATTGTCCTCTTATATTCTCATATAAATAAAAAATGCACATATTTTAAATATTTATTAGAAATACAAAATAATCCTTCAAAAAAGGCCTTAAAATGAAGATCTTGAAATAAAAAGAACAAAACTATTCTGTTTAAGATTTAAAAAAAAAAAAAAAAAACTATTTTAAAATTTGATTTTCGATAAGTGAAAAACGAATTTTTTAAGATGATTTTATTGAAATGACTTAGTTAATCTTAAACAGAGATAACTTGATTATTTCCAGAAACTAAGTGTGTGTGTATATTAAAATAAGAATTAAACAAAATTAGCATACTTATTATTAAAATATATTTATTTATAAATTTTGTATAGTTTTTAATTTAAATTGAAATAAGGAAAAAAAAAACAGAATTACTGGTGGTGGGTTTGATTTTCATTTCTCTTAAGCTAATTAAATGTATTTTGATATAAATTTGTTATGTCGTTTTGTTAAATAATTTGGTTATGGTTTTATGCTCCTTTATGCCTTTTAATTGTTTGTGTTTCATAACATGAAAATCACTTACAAAAATACAAAAAAAGAAGACTACTAATTTGTTATTAACAATCTTAAGATCTTTATGTTTAAATAATATAAAAAACAAAAAAAATCTAAAAAGTCTTAGTCTGTTAGACGAATATTAAAATTGTGATTTTTTTCTTAATTAAACTCCCTCATTAAAAACTTATTTAGCAAGAAGGTGGTCTAAATAATACTACCGAGTCGATGACACGAGCTTTAATAACCGATGAAGTACGTACAGGCCATTCTATGGGTCCTGTACAATTAGGGTATGTATTTTGTAATATAAAAAATGGGATCAGTTAGAAAATTGTATAAACTAACAAGAAGAGGAAAATAGATTAGATAATTTTATTATATAAAGCTTTAAAAATTTTTAAAACTTTTCTTGCAAAAATGGGCTTTTAATAATTACTATATGATATTTCCTTATTAATAATTGTTTTTTTTATAACTGCCTTCATTAGATTTATGGAAAATTCAAACGAGCGTGAAGAATATTATCCATGGTTGGTACCATATACATTTTAAAATATTTGTATTTTCGTTTCAATTTCAAAATCAATCATATGATTTTTGTTTTCCAAAAACATTTACATACATTTTATTCACATACGCATGTGTGTGGTGTTTATGTTATCATGTTAATAGGGAAAGCATGTGCGATTAGTTTTATAGTGGTTTTATGTTGTATCACCTTTTCATATTTTTCGTATAATGTCATAATTTAATTCCTTTATAATTTTTTACCAAAGTCTTTTTAATTGGCTTTTTTCAATGTCAAAAAATTAAAATATATTGCTGTTCGAAGCCTGTGCAAATTTTCTACACACATTTATTCTATATGTATTATATACTAAAAAGGAAATTAACTTCAAAAATCACTGTATGAATCCTAAACAATTAAATATAATTACAACAACAAATAATGGATATATACAAAATTATTTTGTTTTGCTGATTAAACAATGAGATCGAAAATTCTTAACACATTTTGTGTGTACTAAAATTATAAAATATGTTCAACAAAAACCAACTTGGTCCTACAAAATGTTGGCCAAGTATTAAAAAGTCTGCCGTCAGACTGCTTCTATTCATACATCACATGATGTTTCTAAAGCAGTGATGTCCACCAAACGAAAATTAGTGCAGGTTTAAAAACATACAAGGCTCAAAAACGCTTCCTGACAGGAACGCTATTAATAATTTAGAGGCCAAAAGCAGAGCAAAGAAATTGAAGTCAAGTTTTAAATCAATATATATTCTTTCTGCATAATGGAAGACAAAACGTATGTACTGGCAGTTTTTCGAAATATATTGGTAAAATTTTACGTTTCTGATGCTCGAGGGAATGTTGAATAAAATTTTTCTCAAAAAGTTCTTGGTATTCTGTAGAGACAATACAAACCAAACATTTGTTACAACGGCCTTTATAAATACTGAAATTTACATAAAGGAATGTTTACAAAAAAGGCTGCTTTTACTCATAAGATTTCGTAATGTGTCCATTTATTTTTGGCCAACTCCTCCAAACTGCACGAAGCTAAGGAGAGATAAAGGGATCTTGCTAAAAGGAATTGCAGACCACAAAAAAGACGAGTGATAATTTTTAAACGGAGATGGAAAAACTGTTCAAGCAAAATGATAAGATAAAAACGTTTAATAGAAAGTTAGAGTTAGATCACGATAGTTAAGAGATAAACAATAACTGATTAATAACTAAATTCATACGCAATGGAGAACCGTAACAGACTGCATACAATACCGGTTAAGAAATATAATAAAATAATTAAAAAAACAGGCCCTTCTTGGATGTCATCGAAGGCATTATCTTAACTTCAATATAACTCAATTGTAGTTTCTTCCGCAGAATGTTAGAAAAAGATCTTCGAATATATAAGCAGAGCATACTCACAGGTTTCAAGTTACCGTATGAATGTCGTACTAGAAGACCCCACATCTCCCATCGCTGTACAGAACAGAAGGTCTACAAAAGTAGCTGTAGAACAACTAAGATCAAGATGGAGCAAAAGATTTAATGTCTACTGGTCTCGTATTGACACTTGCTTAATTGCCCAGCCAATCCTTTCTTTCTTAGTCCAGAAGAACTATGGACTCATCTTATAGAGATTGCATAAATTCTTGGCCTGGAATCTTATTTACGAATATCAAAATATCTCAAATACTTCATAAAGATATTATGAGATCTGCAACCTATGATCTACATATAATTAAAAGCCAAATTCATAAAACCACTATAATAAAATCATTATTGATTTATGACTTTATTATTTGAATTTTAAGCATTTTTAGCAAAATTTTCATATTTCAACTTTTCCATTCATCTTCTTTATATAACTAGAAGTTTCAATCAGAAATCATAATAAATGTTGCTTTTTTTAATTTTATTTTCAATAAATTTATGCTTGTGCAACAACACTACAAACATTCTTAACTAAATACTTTTCTTTCATTTACATTTGAAGCAAATACCAGAATAAAAAATTAAATGATCAGTGATGTTTTCATATTACTAATAACATAAAGGAATACTTTTGTCATTCCAAAACCAATAAATTTTATGATTAATAATAAATTTTATATATTTTTTTAAATGAACTGTAGCTTTGTGGCTGGTGTTATATTACGTGAAAAATTGCCAGCATTTGAACGTATGTTGTGGCGTGCTTGTCGTGGTAATGTATTCTTGCGTCAAGCAATGATTGAATCACCTTTGGAGGATCCCTCAAATGTGAGTTTAATTAAAAGAAATTAAGTAAAACATTTATATTTCATTTGTCTATTCTTCTTTTAGGGTGATCAAGTTTACAAATCTGTATTTATTATATTCTTCCAAGGTGATCAATTGAAAACACGTGTTAAGAAAATTTGTGAAGGTTTTCGTGCTACTTTATATCCGTGCCCCGAGGCACCAGCTGATCGTCGTGAAATGGCCATGGGTGTTATGACACGTATTGAAGATTTAAATACGGTATTGGGTCAAACACAAGATCATCGTCATCGTGTATTAGTGGCAGCAGCTAAGAATCTTAAAAACTGGTTTGTTAAAGTACGCAAAATCAAAGCTATTTATCACACCTTGAATCTATTTAATTTGGATGTAACACAAAAATGTTTAATTGCTGAGTGTTGGGTGCCAGTTTTGGATATTGAAACCATACAATTAGCTTTGCGTAGAGGAACAGAACGTTCGGGTTCATCAGTGCCTCCTATCTTGAATCGTATGCAAACATTTGAAAATCCCCCAACGTACAATCGTACAAATAAATTTACGAAGGCTTTTCAAGCATTAATTGATGCCTATGGTGTGGCTACGTATAGGGAAATGAATCCTGCTCCTTATACTATTATTACATTTCCCTTTTTGTTTGCTGTAATGTTTGGTGATTTGGGTCATGGAGCGATTATGGCATTATTTGGTCTTTGGATGATACGTAAAGAAAAAGGTTTAGCTGCTCAAAAAACTGACAATGAAATATGGAATATATTCTTTGGCGGTCGTTATATTATATTCTTGATGGGTGTCTTTTCCATGTATACAGGTCTAATCTACAATGATATCTTTTCGAAATCTCTAAATATTTTTGGTTCACATTGGCAAGTTAGTTATAATAAATCAACGGTTTTAACTAATAAGTTCTTGCAATTGAATCCGGAAGTTGATGATTATATGGGGACACCATATCCGTTTGGTATGGATCCCATTTGGCAAGTTGCTGGTGCAAATAAGATTATCTTCCAAAATGCTTATAAAATGAAGATTTCCATTATATTCGGTGTTATACACATGATTTTTGGCGTGTTGATGTCTTATCAAAATCACACTTATTTCAAAAATCGTTTATCTTTGATATATGAGTTTATACCCCAAATGGTATTCTTGGTATTTTTGTTCTTCTACATGGTACTGTTAATGTTCATTAAATGGAATCGCTATGCTGCTACAAATCCACGTATGTATTTTACATTATAAATAAAATATTGAGTCACTAGTGTAGTATATGAATTCATCATTTTCAGAACCCTACTCTGCATCTTGTGCTCCCTCAATTTTGATCACTTTTATTGATATGGTTTTGTTTAATGAACCAAAAAAGGCTCCTGAAGGTTGTTACGAATATATGTTTTCCGGTCAGCATTTCTTCCAAACTGTTTTTGTTTTAATAGCTTTGGCCTGTATACCGATTATGCTCTTGGGCAAACCGTTGCAAATAATGAAACAACGTAGACTTGCAAATGTAAGTATTAGTAAATTTATGTTAAATACTTCTTCATTTGTTATTCATATAATTCAATCCATCATTTAAACACTTAGAAATCGTCCATTATTCGTTCATATCATTGAAATTTATTTTAACCACTTTCAAAAATTAAATGAAAAAAATCTAATACAAATAACACTATTCTTTCCTTTCCTTATTAAAAATGTTACTTTTTTTGAAATTAACTATAACTATAACCAGGAGGAGGTTAGTTTACCCAGAAACAGAAATGATTATATTTATTTTTATTTGCTCAATTATTGTTTGTTATCAATTATTTCAACTTTTATTTTTAGGTTCAACCCATTACTGGTTCTAGTGATGCTGAGGTTGGTATGTCAAATGGTCAAGCTGCTGGTCATGGTGGAGGTTCTCATCACGATGAAGAAGAAATGTCAGAAATATTTATTCATCAAGGCATTCACACTATTGAATATGTTTTGGGTTCTGTATCCCACACTGCTTCTTACTTGCGTCTTTGGGCTTTGTCTCTTGCTCATGCACGTAAGTATATTTTAACAGACTTAAGAAGTGAGATCGAAAAATCCTTAACATACCTATATAATAATAAAAACCAAACTACTAAGTCGATAGTTAACATAAATTATTATTACAATTAGCAAATTACTGTTATTGCACCGAGTGATTGTTTAGCATAGTGATAGGATGCCAAGTGAGGCCAAAAAAAAAAAAAGGCATAAAAAGGCCTTCTGGAATAAGGGTTTGAGAAGCTCAAAAAAGAACTCACATAGTAAAGATATTTTTTATAAATTTGGCAAACATACATTTTGTGCTAGTCCAAATACACGTGTCTAATATCGGTCCACAAATAAAAATTTTAGAATAATTAACTTTAGTTCTTATACATCCCCTACTTCTGAAAATCTGCTCAAATGGAAAAATTCCCCTTGAAAATATTTTAAATAAGCATGTTTTGTACAATCAATCAAACTATACGACGTCCATAATTTTCATGTCTTCCTCATAATCGCATTACATAGTCGGTTTTAACCGATTATTTCACTTTTGTTTTCTTATTACTTTAATGAAATTTTTTGTTTTAGAACTTGCTGAAGTCTTATGGAATATGGTATTGTCAATTGGTTTAAAACAACAGGGCTGGCTTGGAGGTATTATGTTAACCATTGTGTTTGCTTTCTGGTCCATTCTAACTGTGGGTATTTTAGTACTCATGGAAGGTTTATCAGCCTTTTTGCATACATTACGTTTACACTGGTAAGTTTTGTTTAAATAATAAATTATATGAAATATAGTTTAAATGGTTTATCTTTTTCTCTCTTTCTCCCTTTTATAGGGTTGAATTCCAAAGTAAATTCTATCAGGGTCAAGGTTATGCATTCCAACCATTCTCTTTTGATGCCATTATTGAAAATGGGCACGCTGCAGGAGCCAGTGAGAATGAGTAAATAATTCGTAATTTATTTAAATGGAATTAAAAAAACTTTGAATTTGAGTCTCATATTTTTAACTTTCAAGAATTTATTACAATAATTACTAAACTGTTATAAAATATTAATAATATAATAAATTAATGGTATTTAGTTATAATAGCTTAGAATTGCTTTTAAATCTATGTACTATTTGTATTTAATATTTAGACATTTATTAAACACATTCATTCAATATTGTATTTATTTAGAAAAAGAAAAAAGCCCAACCAAAGTTGGAAATAAAATTACACACATATACACACACACACAAAGAGATTAAAAGTATCCAAAATATACAAAAAATACAAGTTAATAAAATATAATATTTCTTATTCTTAGTTTGTAACTCGTAACAAATATTTCTGTTTAGCGAATGTGACTAAAATAATTAATTCACTAAAATATTTCAACAGCTTTTATATAATCTATGATATAGTTAATAAAATTATATAACAATTTAAATGTTTTTAATGTTTTAAAGAAAATATTTCCAATTAAACTTTTATTTATCACTATAAAATAATTATATGAATTAATTAACTATATATTATTATACATGACATAAATACAAATGTTGTTCTTTAGTAAAAATCTATATTTGCTTGGTGGCATATTGAAATAAATAGTGGAAAAATCTTAAAATAAAAATGCTTGGAATAAATTATATTCAGATAAAAGCTAAATATATGTATTTTTTATTGGAACTTAGTTTCTTTACTTCTTCTAAATTACTATGGAAAATATATACAATATTAATGCTTTATTTTCTTTAGAACTTGTTGATAAAAAAGAAGAGGAAGGAGGGTATATTTACTTTGTCATTCCGTGTGTAAAGCTAAAATGAACCATTAATTCTTGCATTAAATCAAAATCTCAATCGATTTATTAGATTTAATCGAAAAATTATAATGAAATTCGATTTATAGAAACAAATTATAGCTAAAATTACCACTAAATTTATAACTCACTAGCTAAGATCCAGTGCGCTTTGCCACCCTTACAAAGTGGGTGGTACCCCTCCTCATGGTCCTATCTGTCCTATATTTTGATCAGTAAAACAAATTTTTGAGAAAATTATTGGGGTCGAATTTAAGAACTATTGCTGTTATAGTTCTTTAGATATTCGATAATCAACATTTCTTTGTGTCCCCCATACACCTCTCCCTAAGGTCCCATCCGCTCTTCATTCTGTCCAGTAAAACAGTTACTTCAATAAATTTATTGGACCAAATTTTTTAGAAATTTGATTATCAACATTTTCTTTCTAAGGAGAGTACCTCTCCTTCTAATCCTATCTGTCCTTAATTTTTTGTAGTAAAATAGTTTCTTGATAAAGCGGTTGGGTTTAAATTCGAAAACGCTCGCTATTATAGTTCTTTAAATATTTGACGATCAATATTTGCCTTGTATGAGGGCTACCTCCTCCCCTGATCCTATCCGTCTCACATTTTGATTCACCCTTCCGTTATAAGAGGTTTGGCGCATTACAGATTTATTAGGTAATTAGCTAAAAATATAATAATATAATATAGTTTTAGTTTTGAAATATTTTTTTCTCAAAAACCTAAAGACAAATATTTGAAAATTTACTAAATTCCGATAGGGCTTTATATGTATTTACGTTAGAAACTCTTTCAGAATTGAGAAAAAATGTTAACACATTTAAAAAAAAAATCAGAAAAAGAAACAATTTTTTCTTAATATATCTTTTTATAGAAATTATTTATTTAATAATCGTCATAGCCGAGGTGACTATATAGTGACCTTAATGGGCGGGGTATAAAGGTTTTTTGTTTTTTTTTTCGGTAGCGTATTTATTATTAATATTTTTTCCCTTTTTAAAAACTCTTTCTTTATTTTTTGAATATGTCTAAAACATAGGTCTTTCTTTTTACCTAAAAAATGTTTATTGCTAAATAAGAATCTTGTAGAATTTCATTAGTTTATCTGTATTAGTGTGATTATTTTTAAAACAGACGAACGTACCAAAATCAGTTCAGAATATGATGATTAAGAATGCTTGCAGAACTTTGCTTACATAAGACATGAAATTAAAATTTTTATATATTCCCAGTCATGACGGAATAAGCCTTTCAATAAAAACCGGTTAACCGACTGAAAAAGTCCGGTATATCGAATAATTTGAAAATAAAAATTATTTGAAATTTCTGAAATGCAAAAAACCGGCTTAGATCTTTCTGGAACTGAGATCCGATTTTAGTGATAACGATAAAAAATATGATTTATTATCTTCAGTAATTTCTAAACATATAATTTTATTAATTTCCTATTTTTTAGACTTTTATATAAATACAAAATTAAAACAAAATTTATTTAAAATTGTTTTTATTCTACAAAAATACCAAAATCTAATTAACCATTAAATCATCCATAAATTCAACAAAACTATTCATATTTTTACCCGGTTCATATAATTTACGTTCATTTATATTTAAATGTTCTAGACAATTTTTCAATTCCTCCACGGTACAACATTCCAAATAGTTTTCCTTTTTCATGTGCAAGGCCAACTCTTGTTGATGGTTATTCATTAATTGCTCGTTAATTACTAAAATGCCTGGTTTACGATTAGTCAATATATCTAAGCAAGTACCAGCACCAGCATGACCAATAACCAAATCGGCATTTATAATATCCATACGTTTGGGTTCAATTTTAAAATCATATTGCTCCACATGCATTCCATATTTAATACCAATATCAAGTTCATTAACTTTTTGTCCTTTTCCGATTTGGAGTATAAGTTTTTTACATCCTTGTGATTGTAGAATTTTCAGGACTTCGTCTGTGGTGACGGTGTGTATGAGAGCATCAAATTTTGTACTGCCAACTGTGACATATACTGTACGTATTTGTACCATAATTAGTATGAATTTCGTATTATTTTTTATTGTAAAAATGGTTACTTTTTTAAAGTAACAGAGAAATAATAAATTATTTTATTTTTGTATTTTCTTTTGTTGATATTGATAAGAAAATATTTTATTTGTTTGAGTAAACTTGTTTCGTGATAAACAGCTGATTTGATTATAATAATAATGTGGTAACATCTAATATGTGGTTGCCACTTTACTATTGCTGCACAATTGATAAAATGTTTAGCATACATTAGGGAGTAAAACAAATGCAATTGCTTAGTCAAGCTCAAAACCTAAAATGCTATGCCGTTTGTTGAATATTTTTTATTTTACACACCTAAACCACAATCACTTCATCACCACGCTCGGATTTTAAACTCAAACCACCACAGTTGCTTGTAGTTGTTGTAACAGTTCGGCTGTACCCGATAGTTCTTTCTTGGAAAAAAACTTTCCTATCCTTTAATATTCTAACACGATACACCAAATTCTATCAGGATCCATTATTTCTAAAGCTCCCATACAACCCTCACTTCCGAATATGTGGAAATCGAGGTTCGAAATATTATGAGGGTTGGTTCTTTCTGTGCTATTATAGTTCCAATATAATCTCATTAACTTTTCGTAGATGCTATTTATTATTTAACACTGTAGATTTGGACCGACTTTAACTTTCTTAGTTCTTTTGTTTGCATGTTATGATCATGTGTGGTTGTTGTCTTGACTATGTAACTTTCCGAGTCACTAATTTATGCTTTTGGATAAAAATTTGTCTTACTTAAAAATTGACTTCAAACATGTTTGAGAAGATTTTTTTGTTTTACTCAGCCAAAAAATGTTAAAATCAAAAACTATTTTGAACCCTTCCATTAACGTTTTGAAAATACTTTATGTCACTCTGCTCGAACAGGATGCTATCTCCGTTTAAAATCTACTACGACACGTTTTTTGTGCTCTTTAAATTTCTTAACAAGAGCTCAATATCTCTTCACTGGCCTTAGCTCCGGGCAGTGTGGAAAATTTGCCTCTATTGGCACAAATTCTACATTATTGTTTTTGTACCATTCAAGGGATTTTTAACCATTATGACAGAATGCCTAGTCAGGCCAAAAATATCTCTTTACTGGACTTTTCCCCTGGCAGTTTTGAGGATTGGTACAAATACCACATTATTGTTCTTGTATCATTCAAGAGGTAGTATACCGTAGGGAAGTCTTTTGAATGGAAGCAGCCTTTTTTATAAATGTTCTTTGATATAAATTTCGATATTTATAGAACCCTTTGCATATTTCTAGCCAAACCAAGAACTTTTTGAAAAATTTGACTGAGTTCTTAACATTTTTGAGCAGGAAGTTGCAAAAAATCTGCCAGAATATACGATTCGTCATTCATTATGCAGCAAGAATATTTTTTTAGGAAACTTCAGTTTTGGTGCTGTTAAATTTTTAGCAGCGTTACTGTCCGGAACATTTTGAGACTTGTATGTTTTAGAACATGCATTATGATTAATTTTTCGTACCCATTATTCCGGGCACTGATCTAACCGGTTTGCTTTTCTAACGGATTTGTTGGGCATTAGAAACATCATGTAGACCATTCGTTCTACTTGAGCCAGGTTTTCTATCAACGGACAAGTTCTGTTTAATAACGTTTGAAACATTTTGATGGCAGACCTCTGAATGCCTGACCAACATTTTTTAGAACCATGTTGAGTTTATTTAATAACTTTAGTGCTCAATCATTTTAATCAGTTGAACAAAATATATATGTTTGTCATTAAAAGTAATAAAAGACATGTTTTACAAAGACTTGTGTTGAAGGTTTTAATGAAAATGTGTGTTAAGAAGTTTTTAACCTCACTCTATAATTTACCTGACAAATGAGTTTACATTAGTGCCATACTGTTTTGGAACTCGGCAAATTAGACACTTTTCAAAAATGTTTTTTAAACAAAATAAAAAAGTTTGAGAAATTCATTATTTTCAATTTCTATGATACTTTGGATATCAAAAGGTTTATTGTCAAATTGAAATTAAGATTTTTAGCTTTCAACATAATAAAAAGAGTTATTTCCCAAATAATCGATTCTACCCCTGTGTTCAATCTCGCAAATGTTTGCAGTCATCATACGTATGTCACATATCACCGACACTACTCTGTTCTGTCGATTGATTTTCTTTTTTAAACGGCGTTGGAGTCGCCGCAGTTTGAATGCATTTTTTCTTAGTTGTTAATATTTTAAAAAATATAAAACCGTTAAAAAATTAATATTATTTTCTATTAACTGGTAGTGATGAATACAGTGTTAACCATTCAAATCCATGGACCATTTCTCTCCATAATAAATTGTTTTGATTTTTATGTAAATAAGAGTTAAGTGTATGTGTGCATAACTATTATAAATGTGAAATTCCTTATGATTCATAATCAAATAATTATTATTTGAACGAAATTGGTCATATTAAATTACGCACACATTCATTCAGTCATACCGATGGGAAGCTTCAAATATGTTGTGTTTTGTTCGTTTCGTTTGAACAAAACAATAAACAGCAGGTTGGTTTTGAGATTAAGTGTTGCCACAATTTTATTTAAATTAAGATAAAATTTAAGAGAAAACAGGTTAATGAACTTAATGATTAAAAATTTTAATACTTGACAATTGATAAAACACAACTGCACAGTGGGGGGAGAATCAATTAAAAAGAAAATTTACAAAAAAAAACGGCGATTTTTAATTTGAAAAGGCTGCTTTCATTCATAAGATTATGACTTGACATTATTTCATTATGGTAAATAAGCTCTTGATCAAGTGGTATTTGTAACAAGGACTAAGGCCGGTGGAGAGATATTGGCTTTTGTTACAAGAAAAAATCTCTGAATAAGAAAGCGAGACATCCGTGTGCTAAGATTATCTGCATACCTGGAGACAGCAACTGGGCTAGGAATACTACAGAAACGAAATAGGTATATTGATATTCTACTAAAATTGCCTTTGACTCAAATTAAGTTAATTATAGTTAAGCGCTTATGACATTGCTGATGGTCTGTCTAGACGGGACACAAAGATGGTAAGAATTGCCTTTGATTCAAATCAAGGGTAACTCTGAAACGGAATGATATGAAATAGCGCAGAGGGGATGACTTCATCAGGCAATATGTCATAATGCTAGTATTATCTGGCTTTTGTATGACAACACCGATCAGCTTCTTTTTTACGTCAGAGAACAGGTCAAGAGGGATTTGTAGTAAATGTCTTAATATCATGATAAAGCAGAGAATTTGACAGTTTTTCATTTTTGTGCGACTGTCCGGTGGACCTTCGAGTGAACACACTTGCAGCTAGAACGCTCTCATTGGGTGTTTTACGCAATTAAAATTTAATAATAAACTTTTCTTTTCATTTCAGGTACAAGATGTTTTAAAGTAGAGCCTATTCAGTCGATGATGTGTCGTTTGATGATTTATGGGTAACATAATGAACCCTTTTGGAATGTAAGTGTCCTACATGTACAAAATAAAGTCTCATGTAGGGAAGTGAATACGATTAAAAATGTTTACATTAAATTATTTCATATTAAATTTCTATTTATTAAAATTAAAAAAATGTATTTATCTGGCTACACTGTGATTGTAAATGTGTTCGTTTGTTTGGTCTGTCTATCAAACCTAGGCACACACACACACTCAAATTACGAACAAACCGTCTGGAGCTTGAACAACAACATCATCAACAAAATTCCTATAAACATTTTTTCACAATGCGAAACTTTTAGTTGCTTGCCGGCCTTTGAGTTAAACAGTTCGTCTTTTATTTTGTGTTTGTGAATGCTCCCCCAAGAAAACTAAAATACGATAGATAATAAATTAATAGCATCTCTTCTTCATCATCACCATCAGAACAGAAACAAAACAATAACAACAAAATAACATTTTACTGGCGCTTTTTTTTCGAAATATTTTTTATTTCAATTTAGATTTTGCATAGTGTGATTGATATTGTTGTTGTTATTATTGCCTACTGCTGTTGTTGTTTTTGTTGGTGATAGTAGTAGTTGTATTAGTGAAAGTACGTGTTTGTGTGTGTATTTTGAATCTATGTGAACTTAGAGTACAAGTAGAATTATAAAGTGATAAAACGTTTTCGCACGCGAGTCCATCCACAAGTAAATTTTAATCTCCTCCATCTCTGTGTTATTTACTAAATAAAATACAAAAATTGTGAGTGCGAGTAAAATTCAAATTAAATAAAAGATATAAATATAAGTATTTAAAACAAAATATATATATAATTTGTTATGTATGAGAAGAATCTAGTGAGAATTTAAATTTATATCTATTGACAAAAAAGAAAAAAAAAACTATTATAGAGATGAATGAAGAGGAGATTCCTTCATTTTATTGAATGGATGAGATTTGTGAAGATGTGTTGTGGTGCTATTGCTGCGGCTGCTGCTGTTAATTATTTGTTTACATTTTTTGATTGGTTTTGTTGTTGTTGATGTCGTTTGATTCAATTACCTTTTTACTACTCGCTGTGTAAACGCAACGGTTGTTTTATCATTCTGTCATTCAAGTCCGCATAGTTACTATATGAATGTATGTTATTATAACCTACAACACCGTAGGTGGTTAAGGTTGTTATGGGTTTGAAAAAAATACGTTAAACCCACCTTTAAGTAAATCGTTAATCTCAGAATCACTTTCAGAATCATTTTAACGATGTAAATGTCGGAATTTTTAAAATTTGGTACATATTATTTAGGCCCAAGGACGAAGCCTAATAAAATTAGCCATGTTCGGTCCAATAGTTCTGGTACCGCCCATTTAAATGTCCTTCTGGAATAAGGGTTTAAGGTCATAAAAGTCCAAAATATAAGTCTTATGACATTTAAAAACGATGTGCCAAATTATGCAATAGGTCCCATATAAACTGAATATCAATTTAAATGCCACAAATCTCACATATACGTTGGTATTTTAAAAATAACTAGTCAAATTAAGATTAATATAAACAAAAATCGATGTACACAATTATACGAGGGTCAGTCTATAATTTCATCTAGCTCGCATTTAACCCTTCACAAAAATTCATTTTAAAACGCATAAGTTTCACAATAATCTACATTACATTTTAGGAAAAATCTGAAGAAACAAATTATACGAGGATCGTTCATTACTTTTCCGTAACTACCATTTATAACCAACATTGTGGTGTAGAGTATTACATAGTCGGGCTTGATCTACTATAACATTTTTACTTGTTTTTATTTACGTTTAGAAGCCGATCCCTCGTTCATTGGGTTTGATCCATTAGTTTGTCGGTCATTTACTCAGCCAGCCAGCCAGTCAGTCAGCCCAGCCTGCCTAGCGGTAATCATATCATAAACGTAATAAGATTTGTGAAGTGTTGATGACTTTTTGATTTAAACGATGTTTGTGTTTTTATATGAATGTTTTCTTTTTATTGTTGTTGTTATTTTCAGCATCACTTTCTTCAACGTCAAATCAAAAAATAAACATAAAAAAATTTACTTTTATACGACAAAAAAATAAGAAAAAGAATTAAAAGAAATAAAAAATATATAGAAATAACGTGAAGTGAATGAAAAAAGCGAATCCTATTGAAGAGGAGGAAGTGCAAAAATATTCGTAACGTACGTTTTTGTTTATAATTTCAATACGGCGCCTAAATTTGGTATGTTAATAATTTATGGTCTTTTGACCGAATTTCCAAATTATATATTTTCCGAATTATTTTTAAGTGTATTAACAAGATACACATCTGTTTTTAATAGACATCATTTTATATATCAAACAAAATTTGTTATATTTTTTAAAAACATTTTAAATTATGACCAGAAGACAAAATATTATAATATAATATTATAATATATATAAGCACGATAGTATACGTCTGTACTGTGGGTCAAAATAGTTTTTTCTTTTTTTATATAAATTTGTAACTCTTGATCGGTTGAATGGATTTGCATGAAATTTAACATAATAACAAAGAAGTGAAGCATTATAACTTTTGGAAGTTCCAAGTTAATATATGTTTTTATTATTTATCAAATAAAAATTATTATAAATTCGAAAATTGTTTGGTGGAAGTTATAATCAACCCCGAAGAAGAACGAGTGAATAAAAAAAAGTTAAAAACCAAAATTTGGAAATATAATAATAAACTAATTTGACTTTGGAACTTTACTTTCTAAAGCCGCTTTCCGTAATAAGGTTTTATGATCAATTCTAAATTCGGCATTATACTTTTTGTAACTGCCTCAAATATATATGTTAATTTGTCAAATATAGGTCCTTTTTTTTTGCTCTAGCTTCCATATAAGACACCTTCCCGGTAAATGGTTTTGAGCTTATAAAGCTTTTAAATACAAATTAATTTTATTAAAAACCGTTACAATTAAATTTTTAACAGTCTTTAATATATATTAAAAATATGATAAATATTGGTCCATGGTTTAATTTAAGGGTTTTCAATATTTGACATTATTGCGTTGGATTCTGTTAAACTCTCTCGGAATAAGATTTTAGATCTAAAAGTTTTTTAAATATGAACCAATTCCATTGAAAACATTGGTCAATACCATATTTAGTTTTAGTTTTCATATGAAACCCTTTTCAACTCATATAAATGTTTGGATAATGTAAGTGGCGAAGGGCTGTGTCGAATTTCAAAATAATTTTTTTAAATATATTTTTCCGAAAGGATTTTCTTTTTCTATAGATTTTTCGTTCTCAACTTTATAGGACTAAGTCAAGACCCTCTCGAATTTGATCTATTTTGTTTTACAATTTTGACTAAAGCCTGAATTTTAAAACAAAATTCAGTTTAGGAAACTTCAATATGTTTGCAATGAATTTTCAAATTGAAGATGGTTTATTTCAGGACTTTTTAAAGTTTTTGACTAAATAAAAAAATTTGATCAAGATCGGGGCAATGCGTTTATATATATTAAAACAGACAAAAGATCTTGCACAATTTACACATGTAAGCAATTTTGATGGTCTTATCAGGGGCAGCAGAAATTTAATCAGAAATAAAATTTGGAATAAAAGAACTAAATATGTTTGCGGTATTCAAAAAGGATAATGATGTTAATTTTCATTTGTGAACATCTAAATACAAATGTTGAAGTTCTTTAAAATCTTTAAATTCAAATCCGTATGGATATATTCCTAACTTCAAATTGTTATAACTTACTTGCCAGTTATTAGATTTTAAGGACTTAAATGAATTCAAATATAACGGTATTTATATTTCAGGACATCTTAAACCTCCTTTACATTTTTCCTTTAAATCTATAAGACAATTTGTATTCCAAATTGTCAAAATCGCCACATGCTTTTTATGGATAGAATCTTTCTGGAAGATGGTTTAGTTGCTTTTTTAATGGATTCGTTTTATATTCTGACGATATTTTAACTCTACATTTTACTAAATATACAGACATAGAGACACATCTCAGGAATCACATACAAATAATTCATTTCAGATAAATCCTTGTTAGTAGGGTCAAGGTGAGAGTTTTTCCCATACAAAGTAAACTTAGTCTTATATATTAATATCTAAAAATCTATTCAAATATAAATCCAATCTCTTTCTTATACAAAAGTATTACTTAAAAATGTAAAACGGATTAGGGCAGCAAAGCTTAGCGGGTATTTTTTAGTACTCTACAAATTCACTTCCGATAAAACATAGATCAGAAAAAATTACTATTATTTTAATATTGCGCTCAGTTAAGATTTATATAACCAGGGAACAATATTTCACTTTTTTCAAAAATCGGTCCATAAAAATTGGCATGTCTGATTAATGATTAATTATTAATAGTATCGGCCCATATTTTTTTATCTAGTACGAGGATCAGTAAATAATTTGAGACTTTGTTGAGAATTTCGAGAAATACTAAAAGAGGCGTGCGATTACTTTACAAAACTATTAATTTTAATATTTATTGAAATTTTTAAAAATATATATTATTTAAATTTACTTATTTTTGATAAGAATTGGTTCTTCTTAAATTTACGGCCAAGAAATCATCACTTCATTTAAAATGATATTTTATTTTTATGCAAAAAAAATGTTAAGTCTTATTCCGTATGGAATATTTTGTTTAACATTATGTGTGTGTGTTTTTAATATTATTTCCTCGCAAACATTTTTTTTTGCGGAAGTGGCTAAGAAGAGTCTTTCAAAAGTTGAAATTCATCGCGGAAGATATCTTTAAAGTGATCGTCTCAAAGATGTTACTTTTGGAAGAAGCTCAGAAGTCACTAGCGGGAGTGGCTTAAAACGATCTTCTGTAAGTGGCTTAAAAGACTATTAAAGAAGAGTCTCAGAAGACACTTCAAAGAAATTTTCAGAAGGCAAAATATTACTGAACTACTAAAAAAATAGAAGCAAAACATTTTGTTTTTTCAATTCCTTAAAATCTTCTAAAGAACTTCCAGATGACACTTCCCTATATATACCAAGAAGACTTTGTGGAAATAGTAGTGTATTTTGTTTTGTAATTCCTGTAATATTTTCTAAATAACTTCTGGAAGACACTTTCTTATATACTCGATGAAAATCATCTACTATCTTCTAAACAACTTCTGGAAGAGACTTCCTCATATACATCGCGAAGATGAAGTATTTTGTTTTTGTAAATTATCTACTATCGTCTAAACTACTTTTAGAAGACGTTTCCATATATAATCTAAAAAGATTAAGCGGCAATATTTTTGTGTTTTGTTTTTGTTATTCCTGTAATATCTTCTAAACAACTTCTGGAAGGCATTTCCTTCTTATATACTCGGAGAAAATCAAATTGCGATTGTAATGTATTTTGTTTTTGTAAATTGTCTACTATCTGGAAGACGCTTCTATCTATACTCCAGGAAGATGAATTGGTAATTAGTAATGTATTTTGTTTTTGTAAGTCTCCGAAAATCTTCACACAATCTTCCTTAAGTGACTAAGAAGTGGTGTCCGCGATAAATTTAACTTCCAAATGCTTGAAAGTTTTATACAAAAAATAATACAATTTAAATAAAATAATATTACAATAAAATTGATAGAAATATTATACCAATTAAATATTAAAAATTATTACACACACATTGTGGTCTGATTATGGACTGTCAAAAAAAACATACACTCATACATGTATTCAAATTTAGAATAGTCCATAGATATTAAATAGAAATTGTATTTGGAATTAATAAAAATATTTATAATTTTTGGATATTTTAATATAGATACATTTATTTCAATACAAGCTTTTACCCGGTGCGATTTGCTGCACGAAAATTCTGCTCAGTTGAGACTGAGGAAAATTTAATGCAACTGGGTTTCTTTCAAAAACTCCCGACGTTGTCTGTTCTAAAATTTTCGAAAAACGTCATTTCTCAATATGTTTCTCGCAAACACTAATATATTCGCGGCAAACATTTATTGTTTTTACCAACATGTTAATTGTTGAATAAATTTTATTTCAATAACAATTTCGTTGCAGTAATAAAATTATTTTTAATAAATAAAAAAATATTGTGGCCGCAATTTGTTTGGAAATATGTTTGACTGATTACAATTTTATTGTTATTGAACTGCTCATATAAAAAAACTATTGTTATTTGGACAAAATATTATTTTCAGTTTACTGACAACTGAATTTTGTTTAAAATTTTAAATTTGTGTTAACTTGGAAAATAATACATATTGAAATTAACATTTTTATTATTATTGGAAATAAAAAATTAAGCAATTTAAAACACATAAAATTATATGATGAAAACATCAAATAATGTTTACATATATTCCAAATGTGTACATAAATAAAATGTGAAGAATATTAAAATATTTCATACAAAAATATTTTTATTCAATAACAAAATGATGCGAATAACAATATATTTTATTGGAATAATAACATATTTTTTTAATGGCGATAACAATAATTTTAGTGGTGATGACTATATTTTTAGTGACAATATTAATATGTTAACATTTTTAGTGGTCATAACAATATATTAAGTGGCGATAACAATATTTTTAGTGACAATTAAAATATTTTTAAGTGGCGACAACAATAACTTTTGTAATTAATGCAAAATGACAATGCGAATAAACAAACTTTTTATTATACAATTATTTTCTATTGGAATAACAATATTCTTTGTGGTGATAACAAAAACTATTGTTATCAATGCAAAATCAAAATGCAAATAAACATTTTTTTGTTACGGTAACAAAATCTAATAATAATAATAATAATAATAATAATAATAATAATAATAATAATAATAATAATAATAATAATAATAATAATAGTATGTTGCTTCTCGTTTAAGGTTACCGCAAACATTGAGTTGGTTCCTTAGTAGAAATCTATCAAAGATAAACCATTTACTTTCAGAGACATTTTAGAAATTCATTTGTAAAACGTTGCTATGTGGAAATGTAACGCTTCTTTGGCTGCTTCAGATCGACAATTATTTAAAACAATTTTAAACAAACAGCTAATGAGATTGGGGCTAAATCTATGAATCCTAGTTGTAAGAGCATCATGGTCCAATCTGTATTATACTTTTTTCATCACATCAATCAACAGTAAGAGAAAGTAATAGAGATAAAATCTTAACACTCCCACCTTAATAGCTCTTTAGATATTAATATTTGGTTTGAATGAGGGTTACCTACCAGATCCCATCTATCCTACATTTTGTCCACTTAAACTGTTCCTTGATATAGTGATAGGGACCCAATTTAAGAAGTTTGTAGTAGTTCGTTAGATAAACGATAATCAATATTTGCTTTGCATTGGTGCTCTCCTAAGATCCTAACCGTCCAAAATTTTGTTCACCAAATTTAAAATTCTTGCTGTTATAGCTCTTTAGATAGGTGATAATCCATATTTGCCTCTCCCTCTGGTCCTATTAGATTTTATATCACTAAATTATGTTATTTTTAGTGATTATTGAGTGAAAATCTTTATATATTTAGATTAAGAAAAACATTCAAAATTTACAATATTTCGAATATTATTAATTAAATTGATGTTGTGTTTTATTAAAACACACACATGCACACACACACACACTTTTATTTAATTTTAAACAAATAAAACGTTTTGTATTATTTAATTATATGAACTGATAAATTATATACGTTTTATTAGTTCATTATTTCTATTTTAATTACTGTGGGATATAAAATGTTTTAATTTTTAATTAAATTTACAAAATATAAATATAAAATCTTATTTATAAACAAAAAATTGATTAGAAATTATTAATTTATGTAATTAAAATAATTATTGTAATTACAGTGTTGATAACATAATTATTTTCAAAAAAATCTATTGTTTTATTTAGTTTTCAATTTACTTTCAGTTTTAATTATTCTCAAGAATAAAATATCGTGTTAGAGGAAAAATTAGAATTTTAAATAGAAAAAAATAGTTTAATTATCGTTTAACACCCTACACCATGACGCAGAGATAAAACTTATTGTAGAATTTGATTTTATGAATTAATACCATATTTTTTCCATTGCTCTTTTTGGGAGCATATGACATCCACAAAGCATCGTATCTTATACGATTTGGTATAAGATACAATGAGTTCAAGTTGTCCTAGAACTTGAATATTAAACGTCACCAGATGATTCTTGAACGGCTTCTTGAGAATTCCACTCAAGCACTATTCTAGTTATACTTTATAGAATGAAGCACAGATAAGATAAGTGCTTTGCATTTCCATAAATTCATTGTTTTGGTTTTCTTGATATTTATCTCAGCCCCAACATTATGAGCCATTCTTTCCAAGTCTTCTAATTTTACTTGCATATTGGATATTCTGTGTGAGAGTAGAATAATATCTGTCTCCATGTGATTCCTCTTCTCTGATCCAACTTCGCTCATCATATCATCCAGCACTATAATGAACAGCTGGGGAAACAGGGGACATCCTTGTTTTACTCCAACAACTGTTTGAAATGGTTGTCTGCTATTGTCGCTGTGAAGAACTGAGAGTTCAGCGTCCTCGATAATAACTCTCGTGATTCATATTATCATCTGGGTTACTCCTTTTCTTCTCAATGTTTTCCTTATGACAGTTCGTTGATGGTGTTGAAAACTTTGTTGTCCACACAACTTCTACATGGGCTGCGCAACTCCTAACCTGTCTGTTCGTCTCAATGATTTTTCCCAATTTTACTTTGAAGTTTGTTTGATGGTGTCGAAGACTTTGTTGAAATATATGAACAGTAAATACAAGGAAGTCGCCAATTATTACTTGGTCTACCTGCCTGTTCGTCTCAATGATTTTCCCCAATTTTACTTTGAAATATTGATGATCGGTAATATCTTGTATGTGGTGTTAAGTAGATTTCTCTTCAGTTATTAAAAATGACATTGCGCGTACAGAATCCCGTTCTCCTAAAATAAGTATCTATCAAAAAATGTGCTCACTGATATTTTTGGAAAGTGGAGTTGCTTCATTTTAGATACCCATTTGTAACGCGATGCAATAAAGATTATTTATTAGACTTTATTCCTGAATCTTATATAGAACCTTTGGTATTTTATTAAAAAGAGTTTCCACATGACTTTTTAAAAATAAACAAGAGGTAATGAGCTGTCTAAAATCAGATTGGAAAGCTAAATCAACATATAAGACATTGTCTATTTACTGAAGAAAAGTTGCTTAGGATTCGAACAATATGGTATATTCTTGAATGAAACCAAAACTTTGTTTTTTTCGAGAAATCTCTGCATCTGTTTCATATTTATACGATTGATTAAAAGTTATATACCGATACCTGAGACAAACTCAAAATTCTCAAAAAAAAACTTTGCCCATATCAAATCCAATTTCTTATGTAGAACCTCCGTCATATAATAAAAAAAATTGCTTGATTACAAATTTGCAAATTGATGCGTATAACAATTTTTCTACTTCACTGTAAATGTTTGTGTTTACTATTTGTATTTTCTTCCTTTGTATAGAGATGCCGCAGTTATTCATTCATTTATTCATTTCATACATATTTATTGCATCTGTTTATGAGTTTTGTATGAATTGTTTATTAATTGACCGCAGCTGTCACAACAGTTTTTTAACCTTTAAAATTGAATTATTGTCTTTTTTGAAATGTTAAAAAGAAATTAATAAAGTCTTTAATAGAACACATGAATATTTATTGATAATAATGTTAACTTCATTGTTTGTTTGTAAAATTATTTTCAATGACATTTTGGTCCTTCGGCAATCACATTAATAATTACAATTTCTATATCACCACCATCACAAAAAGACAATTGGAATATATTAAGTTAGTCACTTTGTGTGTAAACAAAATGAAGTATATATTATTGACTGGGAGTAAGGAATTATGGACATTTCTTTAATCAATTCACATATTTCAAATTTAAATTTAGTTTGATGTCAGAATGTAGAATACTGGAAGTAGTGTAACCATTTTAATTTCTTTTGATCTGATCAATTCCAATAGAATTAAAAATAATTGTTTATATAATTAGAAATTCAAATTAACTTCATTTTCTATAATAATTTACATATTTTAAATTTGTTAATAAAAAGTAAAAGTTAACGATCATGTGTTATTTCAAAAATTAAAACAACAATGAAAGCAAACAATCAGCCCATGTCGGATATTTAGAGTATTAGGAATTATTTTTTAAGTTATCACTGAACCAAAAAATGTAGTAAATCTAACGAAAATGGATGTAGAATTGAAGAAAAGTAGGCCAACGAAATCTTTATTCATTATAACGAAAAGGTTCGTTAATTTTTCGTAAATTCTTCAAATTGAAGAAAAATTTTCAATATAACTATTTGAATTCATTAATAATATTCAATTTGAATAATACATTATTTAAATTGATAAAAATAAATTCTTGATATTTGATAAATATTATTCAATTTGAATACCATACAATTTTTGAAATATCAAGAAGAATTCAGTAAATATGATTATTTCGGGTCAAGAACAGAGTCTATTGAATTTAGTGATAATCGTTTAAATATTTAATGTGGCTTTCGTATAAATGTCCTCTCGGGATAGGATTTTAAGATCATTGAACTCTTAAATATCTAAATATTTTATTCAATTATTTGGGTTCATGTTCTTGCGAACTCAGTGAACGTTTTGGAAACCAGTTTATAACAAATATTCGAATAAAAATTGTCTTAGCTTTCCACTCTGATAATGACAAAGAGATTTCAAAAGTATAGAATTATTAATGTTTAAATTATTTAGAAACTCGAGTTATATTTTTCAATAACTTTTAGCTTAAAAGCTTTTGCAGATCCAGAGCTAAGTTCTGAATACTAAAAAGTAATATCTTTATGCAAAAAATCAATTAAAATTAAAGTTGCTTAGGATTCGAACACAGATTTTCAGAGATATCGAATATTTCCCAAGAGATGGAATCATTTTATTGTTATTACAAAAATGTAAACTAAATGTGTATCAATAAATATTCGAAACATCTTTCCTAAATCTTATTTTAGACAATATGTAAGACTTTAAGCATCAAAGTTGCCAACATATTGAAGTGTATTATTTATTCGGTGTTGTCTGACTAAAATATTCTTAATTGTTTTCCTAATGAAATTAAATTGCCAAAAAATAAATCAAAACCATCATATTTTTCCTAAAAAAAATTTTAAATTATCCTGGTTAACATCCTTTTATAATTTTTTGTTAACGCACGTATTAAAATTTCTTTTGACAATTAAAAAATTAATATCGCACAGTGGTCCAAAAACTTCTTTTTTATTAATTATGTAACTTTGGAACTGTTGAATATTTTTCAACTAAATTTCACATGGACACGTTTTAGGCGTTTTCTAATTAATTTGGAAAAGAACATGTTTCTAGTTTTTAGCTCCTCTCGGAGCTGAGGGAGGACCATTCTCACCGAGAACTCGGATATAACCAGGGTGCTAGAAACTTGTGCTCTTCTAAATCACTCCAGAAGTACTTTAGAAATAAATCTGTGAAATTTCACAACACATGCACTTGTTACATAAAAAACTGTATGGGAAATATGCAAATTTCTGGGGAGGCGGACAGGTTTCAGTTAATTTTTGAAGTTAATTTTTGATTAACTGAAGCGGACAGGTTTCAGTTAATTTTACGTTTCGGTCAAAATTAATATAATGCAAAAAATCAATTAAAATTAAAGTTGCTTAGGATTCGAACACAGATTTTCAGAGAGATCGAACATTTCCTATGAGATATATTTTCTTATTGATATATTAGAATATTAAAAAAAGTCGCCAACATTTTGAAGTGCATTATTTATTCTGTGTTGTCTGACTAAATCATTCTTAATTGTTGAAATGAATGAAATTAAATTGCCAAAAAAATAAATCAAAACCATCATATTTTTCCTAAATTTTTTTTTAAATTATCCTGGTTAACTTCCTTTAAGAATTTTTTGTTAACGCACGTATAAAAATTTCTTTTGACAATTAAAAAATTAATATCGCACAGTGGTCCAAAAACTTCTTTTTTATTAATTATGTAACTTTGGAACTGTTGAATATTTTTCAACTAAATTTCACATGGACACGTTTTAAGCGTTTTCTAATTAATTTGGAAAAGAACATGCTTCTAGTTTTTAGCTCCTCTCGGAGTTGAGAGAGGACAATTCTCACCGAGAAGTCGGATATAACCTCGTAGCTAGAAACTTGTGCTCTTTTAAAACACTCCACAAGTGCTTTAGAAATCTGTGAAATATCACAACACATTCACTTGTTACATAAAAAATTGCAACACATATTTGTATGGGAAATATGCAAATTTCTGGGGAGGCGGACAGGTTTCAGTTAATTTTTGAAGTGTAGTGCAAAATTTAATATAAGTGATTAGTATCGTTGGAAAGGTAATTACTTGTAAAATAATAATATATACATAATACAGTATATATAGTAAATATCTTAAATAAACTTGTTAAAAATTCAATAAATTTACGTTTCGGTCAAAAAATTAATATTTGACATTAAATAAATTCTATAAGAATCAAGATATTTATATGAAATTTGAATAGAATATGGTAAAAGTTGTTCCAACATTTTCATTCCGAATTGCCCAAAATTCCAAACCGGGAAAAACTTTTTTTACAAAAATTCACTTTTTTCAATAAATTCCTCAACCTGCCGTTATAAGAGGTTTGGCCCATTACAGATTTTTTGAGTGGGTTGCTTGTAAATATAGTTTTATAATCAAGGACATTTTTTTTGCTCCTCAAAAAAACTAAAGTTAAATATTTGAACATTAACGAAATTCCGTTAGGTCCCCTAATGCCTGCGGATTTGCTTTATATGCATTTATTTTAAAAATTCTTTCAGAGAAAAAAATTGTTTAGTCAGGAAGGAATGTTGTATAGAATCTCGATAATATTTCATATTTTTTTGGACCCGAAAGGAGTTTAACAAATTCTAAAAACCTGCCCAAAAAATGGGCAAAAAAATTACTTTAGTCTCAATATCCCTTAAACCATAAGAAATATCCCACACAAGTATTTTTTTGAAGACAATTATAAGGTCTAAATGTATAAAAAAAAACATTTTTGCAATAAAATAATAAATAACATTTTTTATAAATCGCCATACTCGTGATCCACTTCCCGATCCCTGGACCCTCCGTATATTCTTCACGAAATGTAAACACCTGAAGAATATTCAATAATTCTAAAGTTATAAAATTTATTTTCAAAGAGAAAAAAAGCGTTTCGAGGACCACTGTATGGTGGTATTGTTGTCATTATTATGATTATGCAAACTACAACTACAACAAAACGTTCTACAATCTGCAACTACTGAATTACATCCTTAGAAACTTTTGGAAAGAACCAAAAATAAAAAAATCAGTAACAGTTTTTGTTTGCAAATTTGAAATCTTATACTTTTTGGCTGCGGGTAAATCAATTCTACAACAACAAAAAAGGATATAATCATGTTTTGGTTACAAGTTCTTCCTATTTACTTACACTTATGTACTTATGAGTGTAAATATGTTTATTTGAATGTAAATGAATACTGTGATTGTGTGGTTGCAAAATACTTTATATACCCACACACATATATACACACATACAATCATTATACACAATATTTCACTATTAATTTCTTAAGCTTTTTCTTAGTACTTTATGTTTCTTAATTAGTTAGTTTTGGGGGGTTAATAAAGTTTCAATTACCTCAGGGAAATTTCATACCAAATTACAACAAATAACCCACAACAACCACATGAAAATAGTATTCTTTACTTACACATTTCTCTCTGGTTTAATCTTAACAAATAAGAATGCGATATTGGGCTATGGCGAATCTTCAATACCCTCCACCACAAATGGTTGTAAAGTAAATACGTTATGTTTCGTTTTTATTTGATCCATTTAGTGTTCCCGTGTTATTTTTAAGAAAAACTTATATATTGTATTTGTGAGTGTATATGTGTATGATACACTCACAAATACAATATATAAGTTTTTCTTAAAAATAACACTGAAACACTTAATGGGTCAAATAATTAGTTACATTTTTGACTATAACTTTTTTCTAATGAACCGATTTTAATCATCTTTTGAAATGGCCTCAGACATCGGCCTATATCTTTTATTAAACTGAACCGATTTTTCAGGTTTCAAATAGAAAATTTCTCAGGACTATAGTAAATACTCATGTCAAATTTCATTGAGCTCCGTCAATTATCGTGGATGTGCCAACAATAGACAGACAGATGGATATAACTTAAACGACTCAGATTTTAATTTGATGCAATAATGTTTCCTTGATTCTGAGCTGAATAGCGTTGCATACGGAATGACAGAGTTTATATACTCTCTTTACCACTTGTGGTAATGGAGGGTATAAAAAGAAATTCAATGCAAAATACACACATACACACTGACACTTACACATAGTGAGACTTACAAAAAAATTGAAACAATACTTAAAAAGTGGTATAATATTTGTCAAGGATAATGAATGAATGAATAAATAAATTTGTAATATTATAGTGTAATTTCCGGTTTCGATTAAATTTGATTTCCTTGCTATTTTTAGTTTTTAATTTTAGGGTAACAACTATTTTTAGATTAAATGCATTTAGGACATATTTAATATTGAATAGAGGAAGACAAAAGAAAAAGTGTGTGAAGCTATGGGAACTAATCCTGTTTTTATTACAAGTCTTTTAACAGGATATGTAACCAACACATATACGAGCGCTTAGTTAAACTTACACAGGGTTCAAAAATCCCTTTTCGTATTGAACTACCAACACATATACGAGCGTTTAGTTTAACTTGCACAGTGGTAAAAAACCCTTTTCGTACTGAACTACTGTATATGTGTACATCGATATTCTTGAGATGTTTCCCAATTGTATAAATAATCATAACATGGCGTTACACCCACCTTCAAGTATAAGTATACCGTTCGAAAAATGCAAAAAATCTGCAGAAGTTTTATAACGGCTCTGCTCCTAACCAAATGGGGAAGTTATGTCCAAATACATGACTTCAAATTGGTACTTGGGGTACCAGTCTGCTGCATTTGGGGGCGTTGGTAGTATTCACATAGTGTGAAGAGTACCGTGAGGTTATTTGTACGAAGTCAGGTACTCAAATTGAAAGCTATATCGTTGTCCGTCCGTCTGGCTGGCTGTCTATGTAAACTTTTCAATACCCTATTGAAATTGACCATGTTCGGTCCAATATTTCAGGTACCTCCCATACAAATGTCTTGCCGGAATGAGTTTTGAAGCTCATAAAATTCCTAAATATGAACTTAGAGAAATTTGTGTATTATAATATTCTAAATCGGTGTGCCAAATATCAGATCAGATATATATGTTTACTAGGGAGAGTACGACAAATTACCGAAAAAGGTAAAATTTTTAATTAAAAATTTCCCGAATTGGAACTTTGAATCACTTACAACTGGTGCACCTTCAAATCGTTTGGAAAATACCTTAAAATTGTCAGAATAAGTTTGAATTAAAAAACATTTGATTGATGCAAATTCATTCAATTAAAAAAATAAAATTTCAGAGGTTTGGAGGTGTTTTAGAATTTATGCTTCTTTAAATCAATTTGTCTTTATTATAACAAATTTTCGTCTATATCTTTTAATATACTGAACCGTATTCAACAGTTTTAAATAGAAATCTTGTCAAGACAATAACAAATACTCAGGTAATTTCATTGAACTCTGTTAATAATTGTGATGTGAGCGTGGCAAAAACAGGCAGACGTTCTGACAGGCGGGCATAGCTAAAATATGTCCTAAAACTTAAACTTAAAGGGTCCTAAATAATTCCTTTTTAGCATTACACACGGAATGACAAAAATAATATTTCCTCTTCTTTACTTGTGGTAAAAAATAAAATAAAATTTGTCATTCTAGATCTTACCAAAGTTGGAGGCCCACCTCTCCTTCCCTGGAAGTTGTGTACCAAAAAATAAATTGAAAAACATTTAAATAATGTCCTTGTAAAATTCAATTAAAAATAGTTGTAAGTTCCAAAATTACCGAATTATTTCAAAAATAAATAACGTTACGGACACGCTGCCACTTTGGATCAATTAGTTGATCATATTTCGTGGTGTTTCTAGGTGAAGTAGCAAATATTGAAAAATAAACTACTCCATAGTTACATATAATGGAATTTTTCGAATAGTATTTTAGAAAAATTCATGGTCCATTAAACTTCTATAATAATTCCTTTTTTTAACACAAAAAAAAATAAAAACAAAAATAATAAAACTGAAAAATTCACTTAAAACGAAATAAATTGAAAATTCACATTTTTTTTTTTCAATATCAATTTTAATTATATGGAATATATAATCGAAATTTATGTTTAACTTGTTAATATCAATATTCAATTAGAATACAAGTGTTAAATATTTCCACCGACAAAAAATAAAATAATAAAATAAATAAACTCTTTTTTTGGTTAAAAAATAAATACAAATTTTCTGAATTTTAAGAGAAAAAAAAACAGTCATAATTCATCACCTCAAAATGTAACTGAAAAGTTTAAATATTCTGAGAAAAAAATAATTATAAAATAAATAAGGAATGAGATTGAAAAATTCTTAACAAACATAAATATCAATAAAAACGAAACCACAAAAAATTAAACCATTTTTTATATCCTCCACCACAAGTGGTGAAGAGGGTATATGAACTTTGTCATTGCGTGTGTAACGCTAAGAAGGCAGACCCCATCAAATCAACATCTAAGTCGATTTAGCTCTCTGTTTGTTGTTGGCACGCTCACATCAACAATAATTTACAGAGCTTAATGAAATTTAGCCTGAACATAAATTATGGTCCTGATAAGTTTCCTATTTAAAACCAGCAAAATCGGTTTAGTATATTAAAAGATATAGAGCGATATCTGAGGCTACCTCAAAGTTCAAGGGAAAAACCTTAGCAAAATTTTCAATAATAAATCGAAATATAAAATGAAATTTTACCATAATATTATTACAGTTCCAAAGACTAACAAAATCGGTTCAGTTGAAATATAACTAATTTTATGACTCTGGTTATATATTTAAGAAAAACGTTTATATATTGTACATATTTGTGAGTGTCAGTGTGAATGTGTATGTACGACGTATTTATTAGTGTATTCAAAAACCGAAACCGGAAACCGGTTTTAGCATTTAAAAAACCGACCGGTTTCGAATTATTTGCTAAGCGGTTATTTTCAATCGGTTAACCGGTCCTTAACTTTTTTTCAGCATTCCCTCAAGTATCAGCCACATAAATTTTTTACCAGGACCTGTCAGAAACTTTTTGAGGCTTGTAGGTTTTTAAACCTGCTTTGCTTTAACTTTTTGCACCAAATAGTCCGTTCAATGACTTAACCGGGAAATAGTGAACCTAACAAGTTATTGATTAATTTGAGTACTTTCATTTTAATCAGTTTAACAAAAATATTCATTTGTTTGACAGTCAACATTATACGGCCCATTATTAGAACTTCCCATTAGTTGAGGTTATAATTCTATCGGACAAATAACAAGCAAAAAGTTACCGATAAGCTAAAGAAGAGATCATATTACTTATAAATTTTATAGTGAAGTTTATAAGTTGAAATATTTTCTGTAAAATATGGCAACAATATGAAAAATTAATATATTTTATTTTTGTTCCCATAAACATATATTTTGAATTTTGTTTTAACTTTAAACAATTTTTTTGTAAACAAATAATAGTTGTTGCCACCAAAATGAATGTGGTTGCCACTATGCACAAAATGTTTGTCAAACGTAAACGGTATAATCTAAGGTGTTGCCGTATGTTCGATAAAATGAAAATTATTTTACAAGGAAGTTGTAATAACGAACACTATGAACAATAAAAACAAGTCGTAATAATGGCCCCAACTGTTGTTAAAAGCGTTGGTTAAGTTTTAAAGAAAAACTGGTGTTAAGAAGTTTTTGTTTTCACTCTTTATTTATACATCTATATAAACAGAAATTTACATGTCAATATCTTATAAAGATGGTATAATTTAGTAAATAAGTTTCGATATATGTTTTTTTGGTAAATGAAATTAATATTAATTATTTCACTTACAAAACGTGTTTTCTTATTTGTTCTCCTTATTAAAATCAACTCATCAAAAGAAACGTTATTTTTTTTCATCTTTTTTAAAAAGTTTAATTGATTAATTCAATAATATGCATCGATGATAATGAAGATGTTTATAAAGAGATGATGACGATGATGATTTTGCTAAACAACAATTTAAATATTAAATTAAAAAAGTCATATGTTAATTATAAACTCAACTTGTAAACGTTTCTTTTTTTTACAAAATACCATAATGTATGAGAGAAGTACGTTGCACAGTGTCGTGATGTCTTTGTACAAACATTTTTTGTAAAAAATCTTCTATTTTCAAAGAGTTATGAGTATTCAAAGTTAATATGATAAAAAAATGCAAATTTTATTGCACGCAGAGATACGTCATTATGTAATATGTTCGTCGCAAACAATCATATATTCGCGGCAAACATTTATTGTTATTACGAACATGTTTATTGTTAAATTTATTTTACTTTAAAAACAATTTCGTTGTTGTAATAAAATTATTTTTATTAAATAAAAAATATGTTTCACTGATTACAATTTTATTGTTATTAAACAGTCCATATAAAAAACTATTGTTATTTGGACCAAATATTATTTTCAGTTTACTGATAACTGAACAAAAACCAATATTTTTTTACAATTTATGTTAAAATGCAAAATAACACATATTGGAATTAATATTTTAATTATTTAGAAATAAAAAAAAAATTAAGCATTTAAAACATATAAAATTATATGATGAAAACATCAAATAATGTTTACATAAATTCCAAATGTGTACATAAATAAAATGTAAAGAATATTGAAATATTTCATACAAAAAAAATTTTATTCAATAACAAACAAACAAACAAATTATTTTATTGAACTAACAATATATTTTATTGGAATAACAATATTTTGTATTGGAATAACAATAATTTTAGTGGCGATAACAATAACTATTGTTATCAATGCAAAATAACATTGCAAATAAACATTTTTTTATTGGAACAACAATAAATTTAGTGACGATAACATTTTTTTTTTTATTAATGCAAAATTATTTTTTGCTGGTTTTAAAAAAGGAAAGTTCTCAGGACTATACTCAGGCCAAATTTCATTGAGCTCTGTCAATTATTGGGGATGAGAGCGTGCTAATCACAGACAGATAGACAGACAGATAGACATAGCTAAATCGACTCAGATTTTGATGTGATGCCAGAATATATATATACATTTTGGAGTCTTAGGTGATTTGGCAAAGTTGCATGAGAGATAGAAAATTTTCTGTCGTGGGTAAATTGGCCTTTCGTTATAAATGATTCGCGTTAACATCATATGGAATGTAATTTCTAGCTTCTACGTTTCTACTGGTCCGAAAAATCGGACGTAATCTAAAATTTTAAAAAAGTTGAAATTTTTATTTTTTTAAATCGATTTATAACTTTTCTTTAAATGGACCGATTTTAAAGGATTTGAGGAAGACAATAATCAACAAAATTTCATTGACCTACGGCCATTAATAAAAGAAGAAAAGAGTGACAAAGAAAAAAACAGACGGACGGACGGGCAGGCAAACATCGATAAATCGACTCAGATTTCGATTTGAAACTTATAGAGTCTTGGATGATGCCTTCTTGATGTTAAATTAAGTTTAATTCCAACAAAAATTTTGGAAAATATTGTTATTATTATTATTTTTTCATATCGGTAAATAAGGGAATTGGACGAGTCCTTGGGCCAATTTTTGCCAAAATTGTAATGTGTACCAACTTTCATTCTTCTATGAAAACTTTTATTTTTGGCCAACGTTTTTTTAAAACAAGATACTGTGCGTTGGTTGCGTACTAAAGTACAGTGCACAGTGTGGAAGCAATTCGGTAACGTTTGAACCGTTAGAAATATCTTGATTTGGAAGAGTAGAGGGGCGAGTAGGTGATCCTCCAAAATATATGTTGATTTTTAAAAAAATCACCAAAAATTTATTTATGAGACAAAAGAATTTTAGTATTTAAGTAATATTTTTTCAACAAGTTCCCCAACCTCAAGTAAGAATCATCTTTAGCTTATAATTAATAGAATCTGGACTGGGTGAGATTTTGGATATTTACACATGGAAAAGTGGGAATCTTTTAAATTCCCTGATTTATGGCCAAAGTTCATCTACATCATGCTGAAATTTACAGATACAAAATACTTGTGTGAAAAATATACTTTTTGGCTAAAAATCCAACCTAAAATGGGATTCCTCAAGTGAAATTTTGACCTTTTCCACACATTTCTATGAAAAGTACAATATTTAAGATCAGTTATGAAAAACTTTAAAAAATTTATTGAGAAAAAAGATATCTGAAAAGCTTTTACGTTGAAAACCTTCCGATTTTGCCAAATCTTTGATATGAGTAAAAATACTTGAAATATCGTCAGTTTAGTAGAAAAAGTCATGGAAGAAAACATAAAAGTACCTTTTGTCCGTACAACGTTAAATAACAAAAATATTTTATGTATCAATAGAAATGCCTCTTTAAGATCTCTGAAACATTAACCATTTTTAATCATTATAATTTATGAAACTAGAAAAATGAATCCGCATAACAATTTTCAGATCTCTATACCTTGAAAACTATTAAAGATCAGAAGAAAATCTTTCACAATAATTGAAAAAATGTCATATTTAAATTATAAAAAAAATTAAATATAATTTTATTTTCCATTTTTTGCATAACTTCACCCACTGTAAATTGATGGATGGATTCCTCCAATAGTAAAATTGATAGAATCTAAAAATAAACAACAACAACGTTATAGTGCATGAATGAGTGAGTGATTGAATGAATGAATGAATGAATGGCAATGTCATATTATTAACATTTTAACCCTTGAACGTCACTTTGACATAGATTTCAATTAAATTCGAAATCGTTTTGTTTAATTGTGGTAAATGTGTGGGTGGATGCTGTTTGTCATTATTAATTCAATAAATGTAAATTATTATTGTTTTTGCAAATATTTTTTATTTATTACTTGTTCGAACTGAAAGTGAATGAAATTGAGAAAATATTTAAAACTTATTTTTTAATATTTCTCTGATGTGAAAACTAATGATCTCAGTTTTATTTCCATTTCTTTAAGTGGACCATTCCTAATTAAAAGACGTAAATGACCAGGATTCTTAATATCTTAGATGATCTTTAATATGCATTTCAGTGTGAGAATTCAAAATCTTCGATTAATTATGTAATCGGTTTGGATTTAATAAAATACATTTGTTTATTTAAAATTGAAATTTTCAAATTTTCACAGAAAATTCAAATTTTCACTAAAAACTCAAATTTTCACAGAAAATTCAAATTTTCACTAAAAACTCAAATTTTCACTAAAAATTCAAATTTTCACAAAAAAATTCAAATTTTCACTAAAAATTCAAATTTTCAATAAAAATTCAAATTTTCACAAAAAAATCAAATTTTCACAAAAAAATCAAATTTTCACAGAAAATTCAAATTTTCACTGAAAATTCAAATTATCACAAAAAAAAAATCAAATTTTCACTGAAAATTCAAATTTTCACTGAAAATTCAAATTTTCACTGAAAATTCAAATTTTCACTAAAAATTCAAATTTTCACTGAAAATTCAAATTTTCACTAAAAATTCAAATTTTCACTAAAAATTCAAATTTTCACTGAAAATTCAAATTTTCACTAAAAATTCAAATTTTCACTAAAAATTCAAATTTTCACTGAAAATTCAAATTTTCATTAAAAATTCAAATTTTCACTAAAAATTTAAATTTTCATTAAAAATTCAAATTTTCACTACAAATTTGAATTTTCATTAAAAATTCAAATTTTCACTAAAAATTCAAATTTTCACTGAAAATTCAAATTTTCACTAAAAATTCAAATTTTCACTGAAAATTCAAATTTTCACAAAAAAAAAATCAAATTTTCACTGAAAAATCAAATTTTCACTGAAAATTCAAATTTTCACTGAAAAATCAAATTTTCACTGAAAATTCAAATTTTCACTGAAAATTCAAATTTTCACTGAAAATTCAAATTTTCACTAAAAATTCAAATTTTCACTAAAAATTCAAATTTTCACTAAAAATTCAAATTTTCACTAAAAATTCAAATTTTCACTAAAAATTCAAATTTTCACTAAAAATTCAAATTTTCACTAAAAATTCAAATTTTCACTAAAAATTCAAATTTTCACTGAAAATTCAAATTTTCACTGAAAATTCAAATTTTCACTAAAAATTCAAATTTTCACTGAAAATTCAAATTTTCACTAAAAATTCAAATTTTCACTAAAAATTCAAATTTTCACTGAAAATTCAAATTTTCATTAAAAATTCAAATTTTCACTAAAAATTTAAATTTTCATTAAAAATTCAAATTTTCACTACAAATTTGAATTTTCATTAAAAATTCAAATTTTCGCTAAAAATTCAAAATTTTCACTAAAAATTCAAATTTTCACAGAAAATTCAAATTTTCTTCAGTTTGTCAGAATAAAAACTTTTCCAAAATTTTAAAATGAAAATTTAATGGATTTAAACAGAATTTATCCATAAAGCAGTCTAATTCACTAATCTAACTAAAGATCATTATCAGTGGAAAAAAGGTTATGGAGGAAAAAATTAAAATATATAAGTTGACCAACTTTGAAGCTCCATAATACGTTCCCAGGACCCACTAAGTTTTTGTACTTTACAAAGTCAACTAAAAAGCACCTTCAAAAATATCCAATTATTTCAAAAATGGGGATTTGAGGCCAAAACAAACAAAGAAAGTAAGAAATATAACAAATTGATTATTCTATTGAAATCTTAAAAGATTTAAGATTTCCAAAATAATTTGTTTATTTCTTTAATTTTCTTATTTATTTACTAAAATATAAAAAGGAAACAAATCATTTAATTAGTAAAACAAAACAAAACAAAACGATAAAAAAAATAAAATATAAATTAAAAAAAAAGAAGAACAAAAAATGTTTATTTAAAAATGTTTATAAAACATTCGCGAATTATTTGTAAACAAATTTTATTATTGTTTAACATTATTATTTAAATTGTACATTTAAATAATTTACATTCGTATATTCATACAAGCAAACACACACATACATACACTCACAAAAACAACTATAAACAATAAAAGTTATCTACACTAAAACAAAAAATAACTCATACAACAAAAATTAAGAAATACAGTACAGAGCACAAAAAACGCAACACTTGACCAAATGATCTTTGATAACGTCTGTTTCAAAATAACAGTAATACATTTTTCTGGTCATTTTTGCTCTTTATTCTATTTATAGTTAGTTTTGAAATAATCTATACTTTATTCCAATCTTTACTGTAAAATTGTAAATATATTGAAATTAATGAAAAAACGTTTTCAAAAAATTATTAAAAAAAAGTAAATTATTTAATTTATAACTCGAAATTATTAAATATTTTAGAGCGACACCCCCTTGATGTAATTTAATCCGTAGTAAGTGTCATGAAATTTAATTTTTTTATTGGATCCAGAGTGTTAAAGCATACAGGCACTGATGTTGATTGTACTGGTCAAAAAAAGTTTAGCGAAAACTTGTAGCGGGCGTTTATTTTCTTCGCAACTTAAGAAATTAATGGATCTATTGGGATTCATACTGGTGAAAATGTCTTATAAGCATTCCACATGACTGAAGAAGAAATATCTTAGCAGTACAATCGATAAAAAGAAATGTCTTTGAATTTAGGAGACGTTGCAATGAAAGCATGTTTAATTTCTTCAGCTTTTATGTAATAAATATTATTTTCAAATCTTCTAGACGATGATTTTACATGATTTTAATACAAAATTTATTCCATTGAAGCTAAAGAAATTAAATATGCTTTCATCACTCTACATGACAATCAGCTAACCGTTCACTTGATCATGCATATATCGTGGCAAGAGGTAGTTTTCGAGGAACATCAGTACGTGTATCCTTTAACACAAAAGTTCTAATGAAACATTGAAATATAATAATTGCGATGGATTAATTTACACCAAGCGGGTGTCGTAAATATAACGAAAAATTGTGTAGAATTGAAGCAAAATAGGTTAAATATCAGGCAATGAAACCTTTAATCATCATGACGAAAAATTGCGTAAATTTTTTGTAAATTCATCAAATTGACGAAAATTTGTCAATATGACTATTTGAATTCGTTAATAAAAAATCGGTTAATTTGAATAAATATTATTCAATTCGAATAATATATTATTCAAATTGACAAACATCAATTCTTGATATTTGATGAATAATATTCAATTTGAATACCATATTAAAGTTAAATTTACGAAGTTTTAATTGAATTGAAAGAATAATGTTAAATTATTGTAATAAATAAATAAAATATTAAGGACCAAGAGAAAGTGTACTCCCCATACAAAGTAAATATTGATTATCGAATATCTTAAGAACTGTAACAGCGAGAATTTTTGGTCATAATGACTTCATCAAGGAACTGTTTCACTGGATAAAGTGTAAGACGGAGAGGATCCGGGAAGAAGTAGCCTCCATACAAAACAAATATTGATTATCGAATATCTGTAGATTTACTATAGTGAAAATTTGCTCCCAATTAAATTTTTTAATACACGTCGATTTGTGAAATTTCTTTCGAGATCTAGGACTGAGGAGAGTTTTTATAAAGCAAAGTGTACCGAAGATAATAAGATATTATAGAAAACATAATATTATGGGTGGTGAGCCCAATCGGCTAGTATTTCTGAGGAAAAATTACTTACATATTTATTCATCAGCTGATCATTTATTTAAATTTTCATGAATTTATGCAAAATTTTCATTTATTCATATACATAAGTATTTGACGAAAAAAATTGTTAAATAAACGAACATTTTATTCAAATTAATTTCATCTTAGTGCGTAGAATTAAATAAATTTATGTTTATTATACTCACGATGTCTAACTGCTGTTTTTATTAAATATCTGTTGATGTAAGATATTTTTCGTTAATTTTTTAACGAAATTATATTTAATTTAAAATTTTTTACCAAAAAATTGTTTGATTAAATGTTTTAGTGTATTTGAAGAAATTTCTTCAATTTGAAGTAAAACTATATTATTTAGAATAAAACAGCTTTTTTATAAAAGTTCAATGAAAATTTTTCGTTAATATTACGTACGACATTTGGTTCAGTGTAAAAGCTTTAATAATTGCTTTTTTACTAAAAAATATTTCATAATTTTTTAAATTTAGGTTAAATAATCTTCTTCAATAATTGTTTTGAAACGTTGCATTTTTTCATAAATTTCAATAAATTTACACTTTTACAATTCACTCTTCACACTAATTTTTGTGTAAATTTACTCTTTTTTTAGAAGGTTTTCTTACATCTACTTTTAAAATAGTAAAATTACATACTAAGTTTTGCATCTGTTCCAGTTCTGCATACATATAAAACTATATTCTGATAGATTTTCTTTACTTTAAAAATATTTGCGAAAACATTTGAGGAAAAATTCTTTTGAAATTAGAAAAATATTTTACAACTTAATGTAAAACAACATTGTTTAAAATCAAAAAATACACACAATTTACGTAATTCTACCTAAACATGTATATGACACTATGAGAATGTTTATAAACCTTCATATTACTATATTTTATATGAATTTTTATATATAAACATATGTTAATTATATTATTAAAGATTTTCACGCACAATTAGTAATTTTACATGAAATCTTACTCATTTTATTGCAGTAATTTTACATATATTTTTTCGAGTGTAGAGTTTGAAACAAAGTATGGATTATTTAAAAATTTCCTATAAATAGAATAAATAGCAAAAAGACGAGATAAATTAATTACCGTTATTTTGAAACAGTCCTACGTTGCTTATTTTCTGTTTGGCACTGTAATTTAAATTTTTTAAGTTTTTGAATGTTTAAATTATTTTTTCTGTCTTTCTGTCTTATTTTCTCTTTTATTTATTTAAATACCATCATTATTATGTTATTTTAATTTATTTGTTATAAAAGCAAATTGTTTTTTTTTGTTAATTTCTTTTTGCAATTAAAAAATGGGGGTTGTATTAATTAATTATTTATTTAAAAAATTGTGCGAATGTTTGTATGAATGTGTTAATAAAATAATTTCAGTAAATTGTTTATTTTGAATTTTAAATTTTATTATTATTTGTTTGTTAACGATTTTTTTTTTTTGTGAATAAATTATTTTAAGAAATAAAGATGTCAACAATAAGATTGTTCGTTCAAATTACTGGTAAACAAACATGTGTGTATGTTTGTATTCAAATTTGACAGTTGAATATTTAACATTTTACAGGGAAATAAAATAGAGAAAATGTTAAAGAGATTTATTTTTGTTAAAAAAACGCACATTATTTCCAAAAATCTTCATATGAAATCTAATTTAAAAAGGTAAGATGAGTTATAGTTTGCCAAGACCGACTGTAAATACCCAAAACGCACAATGGGGCAGAATCGATTTTTTTTTTAAATAAATCTGTTACTTTTGATCGACTGGATGAATTTGCATTAAATTTCACATAATGACAGCAGAGGAGTGAATCATTATAACTTTGGCAGTTTGGATCCCATTAGGCATCCTTTAGTGGTGTTAAAGGGGCACAAAGTGCCAAATATTTGTTTCATATTCAATTTAAATTTTTTACTAATTTATAGTCATTGATGAGATATTTCATGTCATATTTATCTCTTACAGTTTTTGAGTTATCTGCATTTGAACTTCAAAAACTTTAAAGTTTCGCGAGATCTTCAGTCAGTCAGTTTTTTAATATATAATGAAATAGTTAAAAACTTAATTATTTATCAATTAAAACAAGTAAGAATGCAATATGTAGGAATATATCGAATGTTTAATATCCCCACCACCCTCAATTTGGAAATATTTGTAGGACATATCGCGCCCTATCCTAAAAATTACGTAGTCTATAATTATGTGGTATATATGTTACATTGAAATTTAGCTTATAATGGAGGTACCACTCCTCCGAGCCCTATCCGAAACATATGTATTCTACAATTATGTATTGTCAAAGCACTATTTATGCGTCAAAGTTTGTAAAATTTCCTACTTAAGCTACAGAGATATGCGACATTAAATGTTTTGTTTGTACTCCCCCGAAATTTAATTAAATAAGCCTATTAGTTATTGAAATTGTCTCAGATAACGGTGTATCAATTTCATTGAGATCTGTCCAATAATATGGATAATGTGAACGGGCGTATCTAAATTGACTCAGATTTCGATCTGATACAAGAATATATACTTAAGAGGGTCTTAGATGATTTTTACAAAAGGAATGTAAAATAAGTATACCCTCATCTCCACTTGCGGTGGTGGATGGTACAAAAATTGAGATCAATATCTTCACGCAGCTAAAAATGCTTAATTTCCAGTTTAAAAATAAAAGGAAAAAATACAAATCAAATTCACTTTCTGAGTCGATTACCGATGTCTCTCCATTCGATTGTCTGCAGGCTGAATTTTTGATGAAATTTAAACGAGGATTATTGAAATTGGCCACGTCTGGTTAGGTACCTCCCATACAAATGTCTTCTCGAAACGAGTTTTTAAGCTCATAAAAATCCTAAATATAAAATAATTTTAATGAAATCTGGTAAAAAGTAAGTCTTATTATATTTTAAAAAAATGTGCCAAAAGTATACAAATATCGGTAAATTATTTCTCAGAGGTCCCATTAACCCATACTTCCAGATATCACTTTGGAGGCCAATAAATCTTACATATACTATGGGTGGTTACATATACTATGGGTACATATACTATGGGTTTTTAAATTAAGATAAATTTAATGTGCGAAATTATACGAGGGTCGGTCCAAAATTTCTTTTAAGTCGCATACATCCAAGAAAAGAATCATTTTTAAACTCATTTCACATAAATGCTAGTGTCACAATAATGTACTGCATACTAAAGAAGAAATCAATAAATCAAATTATACGAAGGTCGTTCATTAATTTCTTTTAACTACTATTTTTAGCAAACATTGTGGTGTAGAGTGTTACATGGTATGACTTGACCGACTATAAAATTCTTAATTGTTTTTATTTAATTTCAGCTTAAAACCACGGAATTTGTGGTTATTACATTTTTACATCGATGTATGTAAATACTACCAGATCTGATGATAGAAGTTTTACCAAACTAAATGTTATTTTATATAGACGATTTTAATTTTGATAAAATTTTTCATTACTCGTGGTTTCATCAAAATTTCTTATTTCTTGATGAGAATTTAAAATAATCTCACATTATTCGGTTAATCGGATGATTTCAAATTAAACGATTATTAACCGATTGAGTTTCAAAACCGAACAATTATTTATTAAATTAACCTATTAGAAAATGAACCCAAATAATTGAATAAAATATTTAGATATTTAAGAGTTCAATGATCTCAAAATCCCATTCCGGGAGGACATTTATACGAAAGCCACATTAAATATTTAACCGATCATCACTAAATTTTATAGACTCTGTTCTTGACCCAAAATAATCATATTTATTGAATTCTTTTTGATATTTCAAAAATTGTGATCCATAAAATATTAAAAAAAAACAATCAGTCTGACGGAAAATTACGAATCGAATCAGGTAATGACTGTGGGTCAACAGCATATTTTGAACTTTACATAGAAACAATTACAAATAATGGAATGACCATAATATAATTTTGGGCCATTTATAGGTCGGAAAGACGGAAAATGCTCAGAAAAAGTTTTTGATCATTGCACAGATTTTGAACCAACGTACTTTTCCGGTTTGAAAGTAAAAATTATTTAGTTCAAATCAGACAGATGGTAACAGAAAAAACGAGATCTGGACTATAAGACAAGTGACCAAATCCATATAAGCAATTCCATCCATTCTTACCAAAAAAAATGGAAGATTATTTTGCACTCACTCTCTCTCTCTCTCTCTCTTCGCAAATAAACAAAAGTCTTCGGTATAGGACCTCTGTGATCGTTTGAACCGAATCTATTGTCTCTTCGTTTTCATTAATATGGATGTTGATTTTTTTGTGCTTAAAAGCGTGGAGATGTTGCTCGCTTCAAGATTTTTTGAGTCTGAAAATAATTTTTCATTGCGTAATGCTTCCAGTTCGGCAGACTAGTGTTCTCTCTTCTCCTAAGTACCGAACAGTGAAAAAAGCAATACTTTTGTAAATGGTGTTGTTGAATATATATATACAAAATATATTTATTTGTTTATGACTCTTTTATTTGCTTTTAATTAGCAAATATAGTCTCCGATACATATCGATGTGAGAAGAAAAGAAATAAATTAAACAAATAAATTTTTGAGGGATTTATTTATTGTTGTTGTATACATTTTCTTTCAATTAAAAATTCCTAAAATAAATATTAAATTGTATGCAAAAACATGCTGATTGTTATTAAATTGATAACCTCACAAAGTCACCAAATCATAAATTATAGTCAAAGATGGACGGAAGGAAGAATAGAATGTGTCATTCATATTTTTAGCTTCAAAATCGTTTTAGAGTTTTGAATGAAATTTGTTTTAATTAGGGTTTCTCCACTGGACAACGTTCCCGGGAAATATCTCTTGGGAATTTAATGAAGAAGGTATATTGCATTCGAGTGTAACTCCAGAAATAATACATTAAGAATTCAATGAAATTTGACCAGATTGTTTGTTATTGTTCTAAGCAGTTTCTTATTTATAAATAAGAACAATAACAAACATCTGGCCAAATTTCTTTGAATTCTCCAATCGCTATAGACTAATATCTGAGACAGAATTCAAGCGTACTACATCGTTATAGTAAATCACATCTAAATCAGATAAATAGAATAATATCAGAATGTGATACTGATCGCAATTTTAATTTATTACAGTAGATGAATATAACCCAAGGCCCAATACAAGGACCTTTTTCGGAATAAGATTTTAAGCATATAAAACATTTACATATGGATTAGTTCTATTTTAATTTGGTACAATAATTTTTCTCACTGTATTTAATATATATGTTATTTATATAACGATTAGACCCCAGTCCGGAATAGAGAGTATACTTACAAACACTTGACTGTGGAATAAATATAAATGTAATAATTTCATTAAATATCGGCGATTATTAGACTAAAGTTCTCATTTGTAATTCCCATTATTTTCCAGACAAGAATTTAAGTTTATAAACTCTTAAACCGCTAAAATAACTTTGGACTTGGCGTAAATTTGAATTTAAAGAACAACAAACCACAAACAATTCTGGAATAGCAATTTCGGAATGTGATATCGAATCACATTTGACTGGAAGATGTTTAAGATTCGGTAGAGCCGTATAGAGGATCCATATTTATTTTTACTACAGTTTAGCAATTTTTTCATTAGAAAACTATTAAAATATTAGTTTCATAGAATATATGATATTCAAATTTTTTTCCCGATAATATCGGGAATGACAAATTCTCGGGAAAGGAGAAACCCTAGTTTTAACCGATAAATATAAATATTAGAACATGCGTAAGTAACACTTCTTCTTTAAGAGTTTCATAAAAGAAAAGTATATTTGAGATAAATTGTTACTAAAAAAATAAATATTTTTCAATAGAATCCTCTAACATGCAGTGGTTCCAAAACGTTTTATTTTTTTGAACATAATTCTGTAACTTTGGAAAGGTTGAAGATATCTGGGTCTGGTAACAAATGAAGCATTTACTACTTCATTTGCAGGGTTAAAACTGAAGTAAATATTAATTGCTGAACATCTACAGGTGCAGTGCAAATTTTGAAATTAAGGACCACTGAAATGATCACCCTGACGTTATAAGATTAGTCTGGCAGGAAATAATACTCAGGTGGATAACCTTATATATGTACACCGTCATTTGTTATACCCTACATCTATTATGCGTTTGTCTTGATGTTTGTACCGTTCGACTCAGAATCACTTTCTAAGTCAATTTAACGATGTCCGTCCGTCTGTCTGTTCGTCCAGCTGGCTGTTTATGTAAACATTGTGAACACTCTTTAGGTTCACAACACGCACAGGCAATTTTTGAGATAATTTTTGAGATATCTTGATGAAAATTGGTCCATATGATTTTTCCCAAGGACGAAGTCTATTGGAACTGACTATGTTCGGTTCAATATTTCAGGTATTGTAATAAAAAATTGTTTAAATTTAGATAAATATATGAACAAAATCGATAAGTAAAATTATAAGAGGGTCGGTTCATAATTCTTTGAAGCTCCCACTTAATCTTCCATAACAAATCATTTAAAAACGCATTAATTTTACATAAATATATTGCCAACTTGAAAATAAATCAAAAAATAAATTATACGAGGGTCGTTAATTTATTTTTCACAACAACCATTTAAAACCAACATTGTGGTGTAGGGTATTAAATACTGGACTTGACCTACTATAACATTCTTCATGTTTTTTATGTAAATTTGAAGGGCCTCTACGCATCTCCTTACCCGAGAAAGGAATCTATAATTAAAGAAATATTGTTTTAAGTGCGTACAGACCAAATAAAATGGTTTGGAAAATATGCACATTGATTATCAGTCCACGTGCTACCATTTGCTGCAATTATATAACGTTTTAAAGACGATCCAACATATGAGAATCAGACAAGAAGTGGACGACCATCTTGAGGGAATTGATAAAAATATCAACCGAAATTGCTGGAATGTGAAAGGTGTTTATGATGTCAGAGTTTGCAGGAATAAAACCACAGAAAAGCAAGAAGAACCAAAAGCGCATCAATAAAGAAATAGAATTTTGGCATAAATTAATCTTCTCTAATGAAAGCATCATTTCCATATACAAAAAAAGGGAGATGCTTTGCAGGAAAAACCTATTCAGTCGACTATTAATATGGTGGTGCTGGTGTCATAGTATGGGGTTGTATGTCTGCGGCTGGGACTCTTCTTTAAACAAGATCCCAAAATCTTTCCACTGACCTAACTTCTCGCTGTTTGGAGGATTTACCTTTCTTGGTACAAATACCACATTATTGTTCTGGTACCACTCAAGACCTTGTTTGCCATAGTGACAGGATGCCAAGTCAAGCCAAAAATAAGTGGACTGATTAAAAAATTTTTATTGAAAATTTCGGTATTTATAGAGCCCGATGAAACAAATGATTGACATCTTTTGCTGCAACTGCATATTGTTTGCCATACAAAGATCTTTTTGGGAATGTTGCCATTACATTGGCAACAGTTTGACGGCCAAATTAATTTAAACACATCTCAGCTGTAAATATGTGAAATTTCATAAAGATATCTCTAACGGTTTGAAAGCTACAGAATTATTTTCCAAAATAAATCGTTTAGGACACACTGTGCTGCATCTGAATTATGAAATTATCGATTAATAAAATTAAAAAAAAAAATAATTATTTTGAAATGAAATACTTTGATGAATTTTATTATAAATTATATCTCAAATGAAATCAACAAAATTTATTATACTTTTCATTCCACAAACAAAAAAAATCAAATGAAATTTCTTTGATCACAATTTTTAAATACGAGATAAATACACAAACTAACACGTGTATTATCTGTTCTCAAAATAGGAAGAAAAAAGAACTATAAATCTTAAAAATTTTATTTGTTATTTTATTTTCCATTTAAGGAAACGATAATTATTTTGATTGTAGCGGTAAAACAACAATAAAACACACACATACACACAAAACAAATAGATAACCTTTTGCAAAAATAAGTAATAAATTAAGAAACAAATGATTATAATAAGTTCTTTTACTTTAATACACTGATACATATTCCTATAATCGCATATAATTTTTATACCTTAAACTAGCGAAGGTGGTTGGGGTATTATGTGGTTGTGATGATGTTTGTAACATCAGAAAAAATTGTGTTACACCCACCTTTAAGTATACCGTTCGACTCTGAGTCGATTTAACGATGTCCGTCTGTCCGGCTAGCTGCCTATGTAAACGTTAACAGTTTACAGGTCGCAATTTTTTAAATATCCCGTTGAAATTTGTTACATATTTTAATTTAATTTTGGCCGGAAGACGAAGCTTATTGAAATTAACCAATTAACCATCAAATGTTCTCCCGGGGAGTGGGGTTCTAAGGTCATAAAATCCCTAAATACAAAGCGATTTAAAATTTGGCACAAGTAAGTTTTATAATATTCTAAAACGATGTACAAAAATATAAGAGGATCGGTCCATTATTCCTCATAGGTCCCATACAAACCCTCTTCCCAAATATCGCAAATTTCTCACTTAAACGTTGGTACTGTAATAATAATTGGTTAAATTAACATAAATATTAGCAAAAAATCAATGTGAGAAATTATACGAGGGTCGGTTCACAATTTCTTGTAGCCCTTATATAACCCCCCAGAAAAAATCAAAACTAACATGAATTGCAGTGTCACAATAATGTATTAAATACTTTAGAATAAATCAGAAAATCATATTATACGAGGGTCGTTCATTAAGTTTTCATAACTATCATTCTTAACCGACTATGTGGAGTTGGGTATTAGATGGTCGGGCTTAACCGACTATACATTCTTACGTTTGTTGTTCTTGACAAAAAGTAAAATTGAACAGTTTGAAGGATTTGCCTCCCTTGTTAACGGAATGCCAAGTCAGGCAAAAATTAGTGGACGCATTATGAAGTCTTATGAATGGAAGCAGCCTTTAAGCATTCCTTAAGGTAAATTTCGATATTTAAAGAGACCGTTTTTAGAAATAATTCGCCTCTTTTATCGCAATTGCATTTTGCTTGCCTTACAAAAGATTTTTGGGGGAAATTTTGATTGTTTTTTGGTCCTAAAATTTTCTCCAACATTCCCTCGTGCATTAGCAATATAAAATTTTTACAGGGAAATTGTGAAAAATCTGCCAGAACCTACGTTTCACCATCCATTAGGCAGCAAGCATATTTCCATGATCAGTTTTTGCCTCTAAATTTTTTATAGCGTTTTTTTTTCAGGAACTTTATGAGCCTTGTATGTTTTTAAACCAACATAAGCTTTATTTTTTCATACGAAATAGTTCGAGCACTGAGAACTTAGAAGATTCTTCAAATTTTTTGACTTAAGACATGCGAACCATTTTAACAAATTTTTATAATTCTTTAAAAAAGTTATGTGCATTTATAGGAATATGTATCAGTAACTATATAAATTGTATAATTTTAAATCATAATAATTAATTTCGTTTCATTTATTTAATCTTTTTTCTTTTCTTTTAAGAGAAATTTATGGTCTTTAATGTGAATCACAAAGGAGGAAGCAAATAAACGCACTAAACACTGTAGAAGACTGTAATAAAATCATTAACAAGTGTTTTCTTACACTCTGCAAAATTTCAAAATTCAATATTATATAACCACATATTCTTACACACACACCACGTCACACACACATATATACACAAAACACCTGGCTATTTAGACAGGTTGGTTTGTTGTTTGTTTTATTCAGCATTATTATTATGGTTACCCATCCACATGAAAATCTAAATATGGAATCACAAAGATCGAGTGGAAATAATACAACCACCACACAGTTCATCACCCACAGAAGAGGTTATACATTGTCATATAGTACTTTATTGCTATTGGGAGCATTTTTTGTCTGCACTTTATTAACGGTCTCCTTTGTGGTCTATAATTTTGCAACATGTGATGATGTGATATTACCCAACGAAGATGAAGATATCGTATGTACGGCAGTACCCATGAGACACAAAGTCAATGAGCAAAATGTCACAGATTCCTCAATGCGTACATACGAACAAGATGTACGTTTGCCAACATCAATAAAACCGTTAAAGTACAACATTTCATTGGAACCCTATTTGTACGAGGGTAATTTCACCTTTAATGGTGAAGTTCACATAAACATTCTAGTCCTAGAGGATTGTTATAATATAACCCTGCATGCCTTAGATTTGGATATATCAAAAAATGATGTTGCCATACTGGCCCTTGAAAAGATAACTGATAAGAAATCAAAAGCATCTAATTCAACAACCTCTAAAGTGGGTGGCAATAATGAAGTTGGAGCTAATGAACTACGTATACGCAAACAATATTTATTGGAGGCAAAACAATTTTTCATAATTGAATTGTATGATAAACTTTTAAAAAATACTGAATACGTGATTAAAATCAAATTTACTGGCTTAATACAAGACTATTTACAAGGATTCTATCGTAGTTCATATAAGGTGCGCAATGAGACAAGGTAAGCAGAGTACGAGACTTTTGGTCTTTAAATTTCCAAAGTTTTTTTTTCTTCAATTCTAAATACTAATTAAACATATTTCTTTTGAAAGCTTAAATAAATAAAATAAATAAATAAATTTTATTATCTCTTTTATTTTAATAAGTTTATGTCTTTGTTGTTGTTTTTTTTTTACTTGAAAGGTGGTTGGCCTCAACACAATTTCAAGCCACAGACGCACGCAGAGCATTTCCTTGTTTTGATGAACCAGCATTAAAAGCAAATTTCACATTGAATATTGCAAGACCCAAAAATATGTCAACTGTATCGAATATGCCAATAATAAGGACTAGAAAACAGTAAGTGGATAATTTAAGGAGTGAGATTGAAAAAATTTGAAGAAAAAAAAACTTCTTTACAAACTCTTTAAACGTTTCGATGGTCATTTTAATAGAAAATTCACATGCAGTCAAATTGACCAGACTTTGACTTTATTTGAAAGAATTAATCCATCTCCTCTAAATACCTTATTTGCTCTTCAAAAAAAATATATTCCACTCCAGAGAACTTTGAGATTTGAACTCCCTGTTATTTCGATACCACTTTATAGTGCACAGTGTATCTAAATCGTTTTTTCCTTTTCGGAAATAATTCTGTATCCTTTGAACCGTTAGAGATATCCTAATTTTTGGATAGTCCTTGTGGGCATGACTCTGCCCTAAACTCACCCGGATTTAGTTTACACGTGTTACTGTTAGATTTCTTAATAAAACAATAATGAAATAATAAATCACAAAACAAAAATAATTTTAAAAGTCAATAAATGTTGCCACCTGTTTGTAAAAAATTCCAAAAATTCTTTTTTTTTAAGTTCCAACTTCAGATTGATATATCTTTTTTAACGGATTCATATATTTAACAACATTTTATTTTATTATTTTATTTTTCTAAAAATTTAGGCCTACATTAAGTCCCCATCTTAAATGGGATTAAAATTAATTTCGATTGGATTCTTTATCTATTACAAGAGATAAATCATATTGATCCAATTTATAAATGGATTTTTGGGAAATTACAAAAAAATCAACAATACCCGAGGTATATCTAGATAGGGGACTGTATTTCCTTCAGATCAACTCAAAAACATCTCAGCTCTAACTATGTGAATTCATTGAACATTAAATAGGCAAAGTGTTTCAATGGACGGAGTTATGAGGCTATTTACAAGGATTCTATCGTTCACAATAAGATATATCGGAAACTGGAATACAGATCTATTTTAAAAAATAGATCGTTTCTTCCATATTGACATGATGTATGGTCTGATCAAACCTATATAAACTAAGCTATCAGGGCTGTTTTTCTCTCTGACATATTAAAGTTCAATTTTTTGTATATCAAATATTTAGGGTCACATTTTTTCACAACCAATTTTGATTTTTTATTTATTTAAGAACAGAACCTGCACATAGCGAACATGCGGTTGAAAAGCAATAACAGATGATTGATCTATTGTTAATGCGTTCTCCCCACCATGGGAGAACACATGACATTTTTCCCCATGCCTCCGTTTTTTCAGACTTTAAAATCTTTAATTATATTTTTCCAGGACCAATTCAGATTTACGTAAATTAACAGATGATCAATAGGTTGAGCTAAGGACGGATCGGTTAATTACTTTATTCTTCGAATTGTGAACAGCGCATGGATAATGATTATAGAACCCGACAATGGAACATCCCAAATTCAATTAACATTACAAAGATTTTTAAATTACGAACAGCAACTGGACATTGATTCTATATCCCAACAGGGAAGAGTTCCCGAATTAAATTAACATTCTTAAGATGTTCAAAAAATATTAAATACGGAAGAAATATGTGAACCAAGCATTTCAGGCGGGCTTAACTTTTTTGTAGGACCAGTGTCGCTTAATAAAATATAAATATTCTCTTTGAATGAAATTCGCAAGTGGAACACAAATAGCGGTGAACTGCATAGTCTGTGTATGTCACACTAAGGGGCAACACCAGACTTGTGTCAGAATCAAGCAGATTTCTGATCAGATCAGATCAGAATACTAATGACAATGGTGACATCGGAATTAGCTTCTATTTATATTTCCCTTTAAAAGTAATACCAATGCAATTCTAGACTTTTATGGGTATGCGAAGGCCAAGCGTTTCTTTTCCAGTGCCTTTGCGAGATCCTGAATATACTTAACCTATTCAAACTTATGCTCAAGAAACAAACAAATCTTAGCGATTAAACTAAGACCCAAACACTCGAAATAAAGAAAGAAAGTTCGAATTCAAGATTCCTTTATTCAAATTTTTACGACCTCACTCCTTACCTGTTTTTTTTATAGAAAAAAATTGCTTAATTACTTTAATTAAATTAAATCCAAAATCCCTTTAAATATCAACTTAATCTATTCTTAATCTCTGTTTTAATTCAACAGCGACACATTACCAGATTATGAATGGGATTATTTTGATGAATCATTGCCAATGTCTACCTATTTGGTGGCATATAGTATATCCGATTTTAGTCATTTAACCGATGGCAATTTTTCTGTATGGGCTAGACAGGATGCCATACAATCTGCCTCATATGCTTTAAGTGTGGGACCAAAAATTTTAAAATTCTTGGAAGAATTTTTCGATTTGAAATTTCCTTTGCCAAAAATGGATATGATAGCATTACCGGATTTTCAAGCAGGAGCCATGGAAAATTGGGGTCTTATAACCTACAGGTAATGATAAAATAAAAGACCAAATTTGTTCCATATAAAATAATTAAATTTACAAACTTTTAGAGAAACTAATATGCTGTTTGAAGAGGGTATATCGGCTTCTACCAATAAACAACGAGTAGCCGCAGTGGTGGGTCATGAATTGGCTCATCAGTGGTTTGGTAATTTGGTAACACCTCTTTGGTGGTCAGATATTTGGTTAAATGAGGGTTTTGCCAGTTACATGGAATATTTAACTGTTGATGCTATTCAACCCGAATGGAAAACTATGGATCAGTTTGTGGTGAATGAATTACAAAACGTATTCCAATTGGATGCCTTATCAACGTCACATAAAATATCCGTAGAGGTTGGTAATCCCGAGGAGATTAATGAAATATTTGATCGTATTTCATATGGCAAAGGATCGACTATTATAAGAATGATGTCACACTTCTTAACCTCAACTGTATTCCGCAGAGGTCTAAATCGTTATCTGAAGGGAATGTAAGTGTGAAAGGACTGTGAAGGAGATATTTATACTTATGGACATTTTATATATACAAGAATTTTGCAGTTTTTCCATTATCGAGTCAGATATTTTTGATGAACTTCAAAGCTTCGATTTTCAAAGTTAAAAATGGAAGTGGTTGGTCCATTATATGGGTATAAAAAATGAGGTATTTGTGTTTATGCCGATATTTGTAATGCACATCCCCAACTGAAAGTCTACTTATCACTATCTGAAGCGCTTTAACGATGTCCATCTCTCTGCCCGACTGATTGTCAGACCATATAACGTTGTGAAATCTCTTCTGATCATTATTTTAGAGATATTTGGATGAAAAGTTTTTATATTTAAAAGCCAAATCTGACTCGATATGGAAAAACTGAAAACAGAGTTCTACTTAGTGCAGTCTCCAGTTCAGACTATAAACAGATTTTTTAATATAATTTCTCAAATTTCAGGGCTTATGGTTCTGCCGAACAAGATGATTTGTGGCACTCCTTAACTTTAGAAGCTAAACTAGAAGGTTTATTAGATCGTGATACCACCGTCAAGGAAATTATGGATACTTGGACATTGCAAGTGGGCTTTCCAGTAGTACATGTTTCGAAACATCCTAATACGTATGTTATACGTTTGGAACAACAACGTTTTGTTTATGAGAAATCAAAAAATCAAAGTAATGATGTCGAAGATGAGGATCCACTTTGGTGGATACCTATTACCTATACAACTTCTGAAGAATTGGATTTTGAAAATACAAGACCCTTAACTTGGATACCCAGATCAAAAATCTATGAGATTGAAAGTCGTAATTTAACTACCGCAAATTGGTTTATATTTAATATACAGCAAAGTGGTTACTATCGCATTAATTATGACCTAACGAATTGGCAAGCGATCACAGAACATTTAATGGAACCACAAAAATTTAGAGAAATAGCTCCCTCAAACAGAGCTCAATTAATAGATGATGTTATGAACTTGGCCAGAGGTGGCTATTTAAGCTATGAAGTGGCCTTAAATCTTACACGTTATCTGGTTTATGAAGATGATCATGCACCATGGAAGGCGGCCGTAAATGCTTTTCAATTTATTGATTCCATGTTTGTTAGTCAAGGAGATTATGATGTGTTTAAGGTAATTTGATTTAACAAAATTTCATATATATGAAAATTCCAATTCCAGTAATGATGGGTTTTTAGTTCACTCATATCGAGTCAGATTTTTCTTTAAAATTTGTGGCGGAAAATTATATTTTCAATATCTGTATTATAAATATTTGTATGGAGTTTCCAGAATAAAAATATTCTTTCTTTATCGGCTCAGAAAAAAAGGAATTCAATCGATTATATAAACACTAATTATTCTTCTGATTGCAATTTAAAAGCAGTCAAAATGACTTCATTTTCCATGCTTAAAGAAAGTATCAGCCGAAATTTAAAATCCCGCCAATACTGCCATACGGAACTACTAAATATTTTTCAATAAAATTTCCTATGGACGTTCTTGAGCTCGTTTCTAATTGATGTGGAGTAACATAAGTTCATAGTGGGTCCAGAATATGTATGGTACGCGTTCAAACTTTGTCATTTTGTGTAATAATATTTTTTTAAATCGCGAGAATTTCATTGATGATGTAAAGTTCATATAAGACCAATATCTAAGGCAACAGCTAAGTTCCAGCGAAGTATTTTCATAAAACATTTTTATTTTCATGTTTAATTTCAGAACTACCTATTGAAATTGGTGGACAGAGTCTATAACGAATTGGGTTTCCGAGATTCGGTCGGATAAAAATAATATGTTGGAACATTTTAAACGTGTGGAAATTTTAAATATGGCTTGTCATTTGGGTCATCAAGGTTGCATTTCGGACAGTGTAAGACATTTTCAAAATTGGATACAAGTTCCTAATCCAGATACCAATAATCCGTAAATATTTCTATATAAAATTTGAAAACAATTGGAATTATGAATTCATTTTCCAAATTCTAGAATTTCACCAAATCTACGTGGCATAGTTTATTGTACAGCTGTACAATATGGCACCGAAGCCGAATGGGAATTTGCTTTTGAACGTTATTTAAAATCAAGTGTTTCAACGGAAAAAGAAATTATTTTAACAGCCTTAGGTTGTTCCAAAGAACCTTGGATATTATCTAGATATTTACGGTATTCCATAAGTGGAGATATGGGTATAAGAAAACAAGATGTTTATCGAGTCTTTGCCGCTGTTTCATCAAATGTTGTGGGACAAAAAATGGCCTTTGATTTTATACGCAATAACTGGAAGGATATGATAGCTTAGTAAGTGTGATTAAATGTTTACATTTCCATAAAGAAATTATTTAATAAGATTTTCTCTTCCTTAGCTTGGGTGATTCCATGTCCAATTTTAATATTATTATGAAATTTGCTACCAAACGGATTAATTCGAAATTTCATTTAAATGAATTGGAAACATTCATTAGGGATGAACTAAAGGATACCAGTCGTTCATCTCAGCAAACTATTGAACATGTTCAGGTCAATGTCAATTGGATGAATAAAAATTATCAAAACATTTTACAGTGGTTACGCAATGAATCAAATAATTTATAAAATTTAAATATTTTATAAATATTTATTTTATTCTTTTTTCTCCAAAGTCCAAAGTTTCATTTGATCCCTCTTCTTTTTCTTAAATACAAATAATTTTTAAGTATTATTTAATTTAAATAATTTAATTTTTTAAATTTAATTTTTTACAAAAATTTAAAACAGAATAGAATTCTAAATCGAAAGGAATCTATAAAATTAGTGTATTCAAAAAATCGACATTTTCAGAAAAATGGACCGGTTTACCGTTTTTTATTATAATAAATTTCTAGAAAAAATTTAAGTTAATAAAAATTTAGAGTTTTTCCCGTTGTGCTTTTCTGCAAAAAATATTCTTCCCAGTCCAAGATCTCGACAGATATTTCACTAATCACAACGTGTATTATAAAATTTTCTGCAATGGACATTTTTCCAATGCCCTGACCTGTCCGTTCTAAAATTTTACTTAATATTTGCATTGCGTCCTACATTTTGTCCATCAAAACTGTTTGGAACCAAATTTAAGTTATTTAGATATTCGATAATCATATTTCCTTTGTAGGGGGAGTATCCCCCCTGAAACTATCAGTTCTATATATATTGGCACCAAATTTGTAAATTCTAGCTAAATTCTTTAGATATTTGAAAATCATTATCTGCTTTATATGGGTGGATCTTTTGCCCTTGATTCTAACCGTCCTATATTTTGATCAATAAAACAAATTCTTGAGAAAGTGTTTGGGTTCTTTAGTTAATCATTTTCTTTGTATGGGGACACCTCTCTTCATGATCTTATCCGCCCTTCATTCTGTTCAGTAAAACAGTTACTTGAAAAAATATTGGGGCCAAATTTGAAAACTCTCAATGTAGTGGATTTTTAGATATTCGATTATCAATATTTTTTTTGAATGGAGGTTACCCCTACCACTCATTTTGTCTAGTGAAGTAGCTCCTTGTTAAATTAGTTGGGAGTAAATTTGAAAATTCTCGCTGTTATTGTTCTTTACATATTCGATGATCAAAATTTGCTTTGTATGGGGACTACCTCTCCCCCTGATTCAATCCGCCCCACATTTTGTCTTGTACAAAAGTTCTTTGAAAAAGTTATTGGAACCAAATTTGAAAACTCCCAATGTAGTGGTTCAGGTCAATGATCCATATTTCCTTGTATGGTGGCTACCTCTCCCCCTGATCCTATCCTACTACATTTCAAGTAAAACAGTTCCTTGACTAAGTGATTGAAACAAAATCAATCGATAATCAATTTTTTCTTTGTCATTACCTCTCCCCCTGATCCTTTCGACATATTTTAAATATATTCAGTCATGGTGGAATTATTTTAGCGAAAAGCTTAAAAAGTGCTTCTATTAATAAACCGGTTAACCAACTGAAAAAAACTCGGCATGTCGAATAATTCGAACATTTAAATTATTCAAAACCGATCGGTTTTCTCAAATTCAAAAGAAAAAACGGTTAACCGTTTTTCGGTTTCGGTTTTTGAAAACACTAATTAATAATAATAATTTTAAATTTTATTTAATTTAATAAAATTTATTGCATTTTTTCATTATTTTGTCTTTTCTTCTGTAATTTTTTTTATATAAAAACAATTTGTAAAAAATAAAATTTATTTTTAAGATTTAAAGCATCCAAAGAATTATTTAAATGTACGTATGAATGTATGTATGTATGAATAATGTATTTTGTTAGTAAAGTACTTAAAATTTTAAAATTAAAAAAAATATTAATAAAAATATTAAAAAAGTGTTTTAATTATAAAATTTAATAAATTAAGTAAAAAAATACTTTTGTTGTAGAGGGACATAAGGAGTGAGCTGGAAAAATTCTTAACATACATATATGGTAATAAAAATGAAACCACTAAACTAACAGTTATAATTTCTATACCCTACACCACCAAACGGTATAAAGCGTTGGTGCTGATGTTTGAAGCATACATGAGAAAATGGTGCTACACCCAACTTTAAGTATTCCGTTTGACTCAGATTCTCTTTCTGAGTTGATTTAACGATGTCCGCCCGTCTGTCTGGCTGACTGTACAGTTTGCAATTTTTGAAATATCTCGATGAAATTTGGTACATATTCTTATTATTTTGAACTAAGGATAAAGCATATAGAAATTGGTCATGTTCAGTGCAATATTTCAGATACCTTCCATACAAATGTTCTTCTCGAAATGGGGTTTAAAGGTTATAAAAATTCTAAATACTAAGCGATTTAAAATTCGACACAAGTAGGTCTTATAATATTCCAAAATGATGTGTTAAAATATGCGAGGGTCGATTCATAGGTACCACACAAATCCCCTCGAAATATCATCTTTAAGGGGGAAAATCTCACATATACGTTGGTCTTGCAATAATAATTGGCCAAAATATAAGCAAAAACCGATGTGCAAAGTTGTATGAAAAATCAAATTATACGCGGTTCGTTTATTAATTTTTCGTAACTACCATTTTTAACCAACGATGTGGTTCAGGTTATTAAATAGTCGGACTTGATCGACTATACATTCTTACTTGTTTTAATTTAATTTAAATAATTTTTACAATTTCCAAAAATTTTATACCCTTCCATTACCGTTTACCTAACGGCACTTTGCTCGAACAGGTATTTCATCTACTTTTGGTCACCTTTTTTTGCTCCTCAATTCTTTCCACTGGCCTTAGCTTCGATCAGTTTGAAGGATTTGCCTCTCTTGGTGCAAATACTACAATATTGTTCTTGTACAACTCAAGGACTTGGTTACCATAGTGACAGGATGACAAGTCAGATCCTAACTAAGTGGACACATTATGAAGTCTTATCAATGTGGTTTTTCTGTTAACATTCTTTGATGTAAATTTAATGCAAGAATATATAAACATTATGATCCTAAGATGATTCCTTCTTAGCGTTACACACAGACTATTTAATACCCTACACCACATTCTTGGTTACACATGGTAGCTACAAAAAATTAATGAAAGACCCTCGTATAAATTTATTTTTTTAATATTGTTGTATTAACATTTATGTAGGATTTATGCGTTTTTTTATGGGAACGATTATATGGGATCTAGAGAAAAATTTGGACCGACCCTCCCAGAATTTTGTGCATTGATCCTTTTTTAACCAATTCCTATTAGTGATATGTGGATATTTGGAAGGGACATTATGTGGAATCTATAAGAAATAATGGATCGATAATTTTTATATTGTTTTGGAATATAATGAGATTCATTTGAGCTAAATTTTTTTAAAATCACTTTATATTTAAACGTGCCAAGTTAAATGAAGGTTTATGTGAACAGCCAACCTGACTTCATTAAATCACCTCAGAAATTGATTCTGGGTCGAACAGCATAATTAAAGGTAGTGGTAGCGACATCTAATCAGTTTTCTAATCTCTCAAATAATTTCAAAAATAAAAAACTAAATTTTTAAATCTCCCTCAAGTTGTTCAATCAGTTCGCATTAGAAACAAAAACCCTATAATTAACAGGGTCAACACAAATAACTAAATAATATTATTATATATTTGAACAGCCTGTTGTCTAAAAATAACAACGAAATATGAAACAAAACAAAATTGTCAAAAACAATTTTCTCTCCCTCTCTTTCTTTTTCTTCTTTTCAAATACAACACTTGCCACAGAGTTGCTGACACTCGTACTCAACGTATAACGAAACTAGTTCTATTAATAAACAATTAATAAATAACATTAATTAAACAAACAACAAAAAGAAATTTATAATATAAAGAATATAAAAAAGCAATAAATTTATTTCAAAAAAAGACGGAATCTGTTTAAAAACAATGTGATTTAAAAAAGTTTTCTTTCTCATTAAGAGAAAACGACAACTCTGCATTTGTTTACGAAAACAAAGAAAAAGAGCTAAAAGGCGAAAATGAACCTTCAATAGTCCTCTCCAAATAGAAAGATATAAAATAATACAGTATATGAGAGCAGTGTGTAGCAAAATAATGGTAATAAACGGAGAAGGAAACAACAAAAAATATATAAAACTAAAAAAGAACTACATGTTGTACATTGGGGTGTCGCCGAAACAAGATAGAGAATCGAGGAATTAAACGAAAAAGAACTAAAAGAAAAAACTACAAAAAAAAAGAAAAGAAATACGATTTCAGATCAGAAATTTTCACACTCCTTGTCTGCTTTAAATTAAATGCACTCTTACACAGTTAAATGAGGTGCTTTTCTTTTCATTATTTTTAAATTATTATTAAACTAAAACACAATTTAATAAATAAATAAAATAAAAATTTAATTATAAGAAAACTAAAATAATAATAATAATAAAAAGAAAAATGTATGTACGTTGTTAAAAAGAAAAGTGATTATGATGTTTGTGTTGTAAATGTGACGACGAGTGTTTGTTTGAAAAAAATTTAAAAATAAAATTTCAAAAAATAAAGAAAAAAAGAAAGAAATTATGGAATTATAGTCAAAATTAAGATACGAAAAATTAAATTTAATCAAATCATAATTTAACGTTGATAACTACTTTTTAAGTGAATAACTACAATAAAATAAGGTAAATTAAACAAGAATTGCATGAAATATGAAAAATGTTGTGAAAAAAGAAAAACTACAAAAGTTGAAATATATTTTTTTTAAATTTATTAATTTCAAAATTATTGGTATATTTTTGATTTGATTGCGAAAAAAAATTCTCGATGTGAAAAATGGAAAGAGAAAAATATTGAAAAAGTGCACACTTTATTTTATAACTAACTTTTACCCGGTGCGCTTTGCTGCACAATAATTCTCCTCAGTCCTAGATCTCGAAAGAAATTTCAAAAATTCGGACGTGTATTGGGAAAAGTGATTGGATTGAAAGTTCTCGGTTTAGTAATAGTTTTGGTAAACAATATTTGCTTTGTGTGGTGGACATCCATCACTACCCTTAGTCCTATCTGTCCTCCATTTACACTCCACTAAAACAGATTCTTGAGAAAGTGATCATATTTGAGAACTCTCGCTGTTATAGTTCCTTAAATACTTGATAATTAATATCTGCTTTCAGCAAAATTAATCCAGTAATTTAACTGTCTTTAAGTCCCAAACAAACAGATTAACAAACACAGATTTAATTTTATATATAAAGATTATCATCATCTATCAATAATGTTTATGAAACAGAAGAAAATTATGTACAATTTTTTTTATATTTCATTTATTTATCTCAAGTGGATGAACAGAAGGTTGGATGGATGAATTGTTCATAATGTAAACATCGTGAATGGAAGTGTAGCTAGTGAAATCTTTGATTATATTGTCATTTGAGAGTTTGTGTGGTTTTCTTGAGTGGAATAATGAAAGAAACGCCATTTATTTAATAGAGTGTTTAGAGTTTTATTTTTATTTATTAATGATGATGTTCTTCAGAAATAATTCTTGAGTAGGTAAGTTACACTTAACCTCCCAACTGTTGGCCTATAACTTCCATATTATTCATAACTTCTAAATTTCAATGGTACTCCACCTAGAATATTGAATAAAAATGTCAAAAATCTTTTGTTTTAAAGTTTTGCAAAAATCATATGAAAGAAAAATATATATAAAAGACTCCCGGAATCACTTTTCGTTGGTATACTAACAGAAAAAAAGAACAAAAACAAAAAAGCGAAAAAAAAGAAATATATAAGGAAAAATAAATGTATGCATAGTGCCATAACAGAGATGCGATAAATAAAAATAAAACAATTTGTACCAAAAGATATGAAGTACTCTTGACATTTAAATGGTACCTTTTTTTGAGATAAGGAGTGAGATCGAAATATACTTAAGATACTTATATGTTAATTAAAACGAAATTATTAAGCTTACAGTTTTTTTATTGAAAATATGTATGTTTTTAGTTCTAATAACTATTGATGAAATTTTGAAGCCTTTTTCGGAAACCTCTCTATTAATTTTTTTATAGCGCGAACTTTGGTTGAATAGGTAGCCCATATCTCTATTTAAAACCTACCACACGTTGGTTAACATGTTTTGTACTTTTCATTTCACTTTTAACAAGCGCTCAATATCTCACCACAGGCCTTAGCTCTGGACAGCTAGGAGGATTGGCCTTTCTTGGAACAAATAATACATTATTGTTCTTGTTCCACTCAAGGACACCTAAAAATAAATGGACACATCTTTTGAATGGTAGCAGCTTTCTTGTAAATCTAACCATTATGGAGCCCGTTGTAACAAATGATTGAGTTCTTTTGCCACAACTGCATATTGCTTGTCAAACCAAGAACTTTTTGGCAAATTTTTACTGCTTTTAAGTCCTAAACTTTTCTTCAATATTTTCTCCAGCATCAGGAACATAATATTTTTACCAGAAATTGCAAAAATCTGCCAACAAAATATACTTTTGGTCATCCATTATGCAGCAAGAATATTTTTTTAGATAACTTGACTTCAACTTCTGTGCCTATAAGCCTTTAAATTTTTAGCAGCGTTCCTATCAGGAGCTTTTTGAACCTTGTACGTTTTAAAACCTGCATTAAATTCAACTTTTCGTACCAAACTGAGCTAATCAAACTGCTTTCTTAAGTTGGGAGCTCTATTGAAATTGCTTTCGATTTTTTGGCTTTAGAAACATCAACAAAGTCCGAAAAAACAAGTTACAACTAAACAGCCACCTTTGCCTTACTCCTATATTTTGGCCTTCTTATATAAGACTCTCCCATTTAATTAAATAGGTTTTATTTAGATTAACCTCTAAAAAATGTCCAATTCACATTGGCTTAGCAATATCCCTTCTAGAACAAAGAACACAGTTGAAGAAATCAAAGAGAACTTTTTATTCAATTATGTTAAAAGAGATTTTTATTAGCATGGGCTTCTAAGATTGTTTCCTTACAGCTAATGAACTCATCTGAAGGTTAAGTTTATTTATTAAATCTTTCGATGGCCAATTTTTGCATCAAATAGAACAGTGATCATGTTATTAGGTCTTGATCAGCAATTTCTAGAGTTAACTTCGTTTTTGCTTTCTATCAACGGACAGTACTCTCGGTACTTTTTATAATATTGGATACAGTTTGATGGCACTCCTTTGAATGCTTGCTGACTTTATGTAGGATTAAGATGGGTTTTTGTTGTTTCCACTGGTTACCCATTTTAATGAGATCAATAAAATTTTGATTTGTTTGACATTAAACATAATAACTGACTTGTTTTACGAAGGCAGCTTGATTGAAAACGTGAAATAATACTTGAGTTAAAAGTTTTAATGAAAAAGGACTGTTAAGAATTTTTCGATCTCACTCAAGCCTGTTTTTTTCTAAAGTTTCCCTAAAATAGTACTTTTTCATTTAGAAAGTACCATATTTTTGTACTTATATGTAACCCAACCCTCAGAGTTACTACCCTGGTGTTGTACGTGATATGTGAACGAGTGTGTGTATTAGTGTGTGTGTGAATATGTGTATAGTAAAGTGATTGAGTAGTAAAGTGAGTGCGTCGTTTTTTCCTTCGTGATGTTTGTTTTGTTTTGTTGTAACCGTAGTTTGTGGCCAGTATTATTGTTGTTAATGTTCTTGTTGTTGTATATATGTTATGGTGGTTTGTCTGTGGTCAGTCAGACAAGTCTATCAGTGAGTCGGCGGTGCAATGATGTCCAACTATAACGTTGGTCAGTCAATTTGCTAATTTATAAATGTGGTTTTAATGAAAATATATATAGAAATATTCAGTAGTACCTTTCTTTCTTTGTTTTTGTTTTAACAAAATGACAGTTATTATTCAGTTAAATTTGAAAAAAAATACAATAAAACAAATAATATTGCTTAATTAAACGAACATCAGAAGAATCATTGATAAAACAAATGCAAAGCAAAGCAAAAACATAACATTCAAGGTCATCTAATTATAAATTTCTAACAATATTTTGACCTTTTCTAATGTGCATTATTTATAGGGCACTTAAAGGAAAATAAACGCACAGACACAAACACACACAAACAATTAGATTTCATTATACATAATTATACATTTTTAAATATGCACATAGAAGATGCTTTTTATGTTTTATTGTAACCTTTTTATGAATTATTGATAGTAAACTTATTTATACACTGAAATGTTCATAAATTAATTATAATTTTACTTCTCCTTCAGTACAACAACAACATTTTTATAACAATAAAAAGTAATAATTGCAACCTTTTTTAAAGTAATTGTAACTAAACTAATTGCAACATCTGTTTATTGAAATAATAACATCTAATTTGAAAAATCTTATGAGTATGAAACAAATCATATTGTTCGAAACCTAAGCAATTTTTTACTACACTAAAAATCTTGCTGTAAGAGTTCAACAAATAATTGATAAATAATATTTACTTTGTATGTCGTTACCCCTTCCCCTGATCCTATTCATACTAGATTTTGTCCAGTAAAACTGTTCTTTGAGAAAATACTGGAGATGAAATCTTAACACTCTCATTTTAATAGTGTTTAAGATATTACATAATTAATATTTGCTTTTAATGGGGGCTACCACTTCTCCAGATCCTAAAATCTCGTTGTTTTGTCAATTTCGAATTAAAATGTTCAATATTTTATGAAAAATTTTCATGTACCAAACTTAGAACAAATAGATTCAAAAAGGAAGATACATCATAGCAGAGACATCACAACTCAAAAGTGAAATTTTTAAAATTCAATTAAAAAAATTGATTTTGGATTGACCTTTGTCGAAATCCTTCCATAAAATCTACAACACTTTTGGACAACTGTTTGTGCTCTTCAAATTGTTTCTAGAAAACTTTAATATCCGTGCTTCTCTAATTTTTAGCAGCAACCAGGAACTTTCTGAGCCTTGTATTACTTTAAACCAACATTAGCTTTCGTAACAAATTTCATTTCGTACCAAATAGTCCAAGAATTGAGAGCTCTTTTGAAAATGCTTTCTATCTTTTGGATTTAGAAACATCATGTGGAACATTTGTTTTACCTGAAACAGATTTTCAATCAAGGGAGAAGTTCTTTCGGTGCTATTTTAATAATGATTGGCCAACTTTTTATAGGACCGAGTTTGGTTTTATTGAAAATATTTAATAATTTTAGTACGCACTTTTTTCTAGACACTGATTTTAAACAGACTGAAATGTTTAACAAATGTAACTTGATTCAAATATCAAATAACACCTGGAATAAAAGTTTTAATAAAAACGTGTGTTGAGAATATTTCTATCTCACTCCTTTTTGTCAAGGAACTTTTTAATTCGTTGGTATACAACAACTGATCCGCACCTGGAATAAGACTTTATCTACAATAATAATCGATAAATTATATAAGTCGTCCTCTTTAGTCAATCGTTATGATCAAACTGACATTAAATAAATATGATTTTCGTTAAAGAAAAATAACTGTTACACTTAAAAAAATAAAGAGATCAAACTAATTTTTTTCCCATCTCAATCCTTATTTATATGATCGTACGTATATGCACAACAGTTTGTTCATTTTCAAATCATTTACTTAAATTGAATTATCTTTTTAAAAAATTCCTTTAAAAGGGAAATAAATTTATAAAATATGAACTTTACTGATTCCATATACTCACTCATTATAACATTTTATAAACGACGACAATAATTTTAAATTATAGTTTATATGATTCTGTTCGTGTTGTATCTCCCACACTATATTTAATATTTAGTCATACTAATTTATCTCCATCTATTTTTTTTTCTTTTTCAGAGTTATACCACAACGATATCAACAGAAGCAATTGCACACACAGTAGCTGTAAGGAAAATAATTCTAAAATAAAATAAAAGAATATAAAGAACTCCAAGACGAAGAACACACAAGATAAAATAAATAATATTACTAAGCGCAAACAATAGCAAATATTAATCAAGAATCAAGAATACAAAAAACAAAAAACAAAGCTCAAATTAAAAACAAAAACACAACAGAAACAGAAACCGAAACAGAAACGCAACAAAATGGATGAAAACGAACAAGAATTAAAGAGTCCCATGAAACGAGTTGGATCCACCCGCAAGGTGTTTCTATTCAATAATATACGACAACAATTAAACGAACACTTAAGATGTTTAGATGCCCGTGTCGAATCGCAAGTCTCTCTCATACAGGAGCTGCAAGATCTTTTTCGTCGAAGAGGTGAATTGGAATTAGAATATAGTAAAAATTTGGATAAACTAGTACGTAGTCTTCAGGCCAGACACAAAGAACAAAAACAGAAACGTGAACAGTGGCATATATTTTCTGCATTTGCCTGTTGGTCTCACTTATTGGAACAGACACAATCATTGAGCAAAGATCATGCCACTTTATCGGAATTGTATTCAGTCAATATTGTTTCATCATTACAGACGACCATCGAGGATGTTCAGAGAATATATAAGAAGTGTCGATCAATTGGTTATGATATACATGAAGAGATTTTGCGGGTGTTGGAAGAATTATATGCCACCATGAAAACCTACCAGAAATATGAGGCAGAATGGAAAGCAGCCGAAGTTAAACTAATGACTGCTGAGGGTCAACAACAAAAGTTAGAACAGACTATACAGAAAGAAAAACTGCGTAGTAGCAAGAAATATCGTATGATCGAGAAAGAGGTGCTGAAGCGTCGCACCAAATACTCAGATGCTCGGATGAAGGCATTGAAGGCTAAAAATGAGTATCAATTATGTTTGGAATCTTCCAATACAACAATACACAAGTATTTTATTGATGATTTAAGTGATTTAATTGACTGCATGGATTTAGGTTTCAGTTCCATGATCTCCAGATGTCTTGTAATGCATGTTACTGCAGATCAGGGACGAGCAAGGGCCATCCTTAGTCAAGCAGATAATTTGGCTCATGTCATCCATCTAATAGACAGTCAACAGGATAAACAAAAGTTTATGGAACAGTATCATGCCGCTTTTATGATTCCCAAACGTTTTGAATTCCAAGGTCAGTTTAGTAATGATCTACTTGAACAAAGTGTCCAAAAAGAGTTGTATGTAGACATGGAACATCGTCTGCAGTTGATTGGCCAGCGCTTGAATTCTTTGCGCACCGAATCCGAGGAGATTTGGAAGACATTAGAGATGGCTGAGGTAAAGTTGCTAGAACATTTCAACAGCAAGGACTGTGATGTAAGCCCCGCATTTACGGAGCATAATAAAAGCCTTTTGCAAAAGGGCGGTGCCACAATGGCTTTTAATCCCAAACTTAAGGCTGAAAAAGAAGAAGTCGAAGACTTCTATATTAATAAGATACGAGAATATATACGAGGCACATCGCGCATAGCGCGTCTCGATGCAAAGGCTAAGTATTTAAGAGAAATGTTGTTGACAGACAATAACAAGGCCTTCACTACCGAAATATTAGAACATCCCATAAACAGCAAACGCAAACGAATAGGTCGTAAAAATCAATCAGGCAGGCCAAAATTGTTTGGTGGTTCCCTAGAGGAATACCTCGAATGCACTGGTGAAGACATACCCCTCATCATTCGCAGTTGTATACGTGTCATAAACCTTTATGGGTTACATCATCAAGGCATCTTTCGTGTGTCTGGATCACAAGTAGAAATTGCCAATTTTAAAGAGTCATTTGAAAGAGGCGAAGACCCTTTGGCCGATACCACTGATGCATCTGACATCAATTCTGTGGCCGGAGTTTTAAAATTATATTTACGTGAACTAAGGGTACCTTTATTCCCAAAGTTCTATTTTGAAAGTTTTATTTCAATAGCCGAAATGCAAACAAAGGCAGAGATGGTCAAGGGCATTCGACAATTTCTACAAAATCTTCCAAATTCAGTGGTCATAGTCATACGATATCTTTTCGCTTTTCTCAATCATCTCTCGGAATATGCCGATGAGAACATGATGGATGCTTACAATTTGGCCATATGTTTTGGACCCACATTGATGCCAGCTCCTGAAGATAAAGATCAAGTTCAATATCAGAATCAAGTAAATGAACTCATTAAAAATATGATTATATATCATGAAGAACTATTCCCGAAAGAATTGGGAGGTCTTGAGTATGAAAAGTATATATCACCGCACACGCTTGACATGGATGTTGGAGATTCACCATCAGAAGTACTAACAGAGGATCCTGAATCGGATGCCTATCCATCAGAAGATGAGTCCGAGGTGCTGGAAGCCATGGCACAATTTGATTTTAATGCACGTTCCAGCCGTGAATTATCGCTGACCAAGGGTGATTGTATAATTTTAAGAAAACAAGTATCAAACGATTGGTGGCAGGGTTCGGTTAATGGTAAAGAGGGTCTAGTACCCGACAAATACATATCGCTTAAGCTCAAAGATGAAGTACGTCTACCCGCACAAAATTCCCAATCATTGGAACATTTGTACTTAGAGAATTCTTGCTCTTCATCAACTTCAATGTTAGTAGACAATAAAGATATCGCAAAGTATGTTGTTAATGATGTTTATTTTAACAATACCAATAATTTCGCCACTTCCAATGCCAATGTTGGTGCCAACGCCAACGCTAACGCTAATGTCAATACCAATACCAATACCGCATCCTCTTCTTCCATCTCTTCGCACATTAATAATATGACAACAAAATCAACAACAACAACAGGTGGTGGTAGTAGTTGTAGTAGTCTCGCCGGCAGTATTAGTGGTGGTGGCGGTGGTGGGAGTAGTGGCAGCGGTATAGGTGGTGGTAATGGTAGCATATCTGGTATGTATAGTGGCGGTAATAATGGTATAGGTTCAGCAACAACAGCCACAGCACATCATGCACATGGTAATAGTAGTAGTAGTAGTGGTGGTGGTGGTGGTGTTGGTAATATTAGTATTGTTGGTGTTAGTGGTGGTAATAAAAGTTCTACAGGTGGTGATTCTTCTTCTTCCACGTCCACTTCTTGCGTAGATGGTGCTTATTCTATTCTAACAAATGATGGTCATTTACATCATACTACTTCCACATCTTCCCCTCCTAATGTTTTGCACCATATGGCAACAACACATTTATCATCAGCGGCACAACAACAGCAAATGCAACAACAGCAACAAATCCCATCGTCATCATCAATAAATGCTCTTGCAGCAGCTACTAATCATTCATTAATTAAATTTATCAAAAATAAAAACAAACAATATCACGACGAACCACATTCCTTTGAGAATGCAATCGAATTTCAAAATGCCTACGATGAACAAATAGAAAAATTTGAAACGACCGTATAGAAGTGGAGGAACATGTCGGCACAAAGATCACAAAACGACGCACATATTAAAAACTATAAACGTAAAAAAAGTATTGAAAAGTAAGCCTATATTTACATATAGATGATACATAAATAGATACATAGATACTTACAAAAAAACTCTCAATATATTGAAAAAAAAAACATTCTATTTAATATTAACGGAAATCATATTATGGATTCATTAACAAGTGCTATCTATTATGATATTTTACTATTATATAATAAATAAACCAACATACTATACACACACACACACACACACATGCACACTAAACTATCCATACACAAGATAATATTTGTTAACTCATACATATTCTAAAATGGGATTTTTAAATTATTTTTCAAAATTTGTTTAACGAAACAATAATATCAAAAGTATCTTAAGAGTGTGTGTAAACGCATTTTTCCATATGGAAATCGAAAAACCCGTGTGTACGTGTGTAAATGCATTTTTCCATATGGAAATCGACAAAACCCTCAATACATAAAAAGTGTTTAGGGTTTTTAAAAAACAATTTAATAGAACGAAATCTTCAGAAACAAAAAGAGATCAGCACTTTAAATTGCCACACATGATTCCTTAAAGCAATGATTGATACAATTTAAATAGATAATGGAAATCACTCTTAAATAGTGTTATTATTTAACAGATTTTTTACACTTTTTACCGATAACGAAATATCTTCATAGAAGATTTTTAAATTTATTATTGTGTTTAATTGACAAGTAAAAGAAAAAAAATTTTAAATTTAAATTTAAGTAGAATTTTATGTTAAACTAAAATTAGAAATATGACAACAACAACAATATGTATTTCCTTAAAGGAGATAATATAAGTAATAGTGTATATGTGTCATAAACAGTACACAGTGTGTAAAAATCGATTTTTATGGAACTTTTAGAACCAGTAACATTTCTACCAGTAGAGATATCTTAATGAAATTTTACATAGTTAGAGATGGGGTTGATGATTTTGGAAAGTGTATGATCAGAAGTGTAGTCTGTGACCCTCTAAAGTTGACTACCTCGGGTATGTTGAGTTTTTAAAAATTCGCCAAAAATCCATTTGAGAGAAAAGAAATTTTGTATAAATATATTTTTCGTTAATGTCTATTAAAAGTACGCCTACATGTTTGTAATATCTCTTATAACATTGGAGACATTCAAATCAAAATAAGTTTTTAGTCCTGTTTATTTTTACTTTTTTTAAGGTGGTGAACTTATTGTAGATCCTAAAATGTTTTCATCTTAAAATATTCCCTAATAAATTCCAAAAAACTATCAATGCAATAACTGTAAACATATATGCATCCGTTTAAAAGTTATATTAATCTGAATTTGAAACCTTTAAAAAAATATATATCTTTTTTGAGATTTTTTACTAAAAGGTGGCAACATAAACTATAAACCCATTTTTTTGTTCTGGGGTTTAATTTTTTTTTATAAGGAACTATTAATGGGAATACGTGTAACTAAATCTGGATGCCATCGGGACAGAAACATAACCACAAATTCTTTCCAAATTCGGTCAATATTGAAAAAGAAGTTCTGAAATCGCATTTTATTTTATCCCTAATATTTTTTTGAATTATCCTTAATATGTAGCTACACATGGTAGTTAAAAAAGTATTTTCTGTCGCAATTATTTATTAAGGGAAAACAGTCTAATTTTTCAACATAATTTAAGCGAATTGAGATTTTGGGCATTTCCGTACGGAAAAGTTGGAATACGTGATATTGAAATTTCAAATAAGCAACGTTTCAATTTTATAAAGTTTGAAATTAAAGTAATTTTCAAAAAGCAGAAAATATCGAAATTTAAAATTTTTGATATCAAATGATCTTAATTTTAATTTTTCTTTTAAAATTGGAAAACCTAAAATCACAATAAATTTTTGGGGAATTTTTTCTTAAAACAACATACCCGATGTGGTCTAATTTAGAGGGTCACTGACTACGCCTCTGATTTAAAAGCACCACAGCTCAAACTATGTCAAATTTTCTTAAGATTTCTCTAACGCTTCAAAAGTTACTGAATTATTTCCAGAAAAAAAATCGATTTGAACACACTGTGTAGAATAACTATTTTTAAAAATAATATATAAAAAATTATTATCATAATCTCTTGTCTCAATAAATTGACTCAAATGATAGTTTTTAAGTGAGTGCAGTGTAAAAAGAGGGACAATTTCTATAAAATTTTGTTTAGTCTCAGTTTATTTCTTTCATTATTAATAAATTAATGGAGTTTTGTAATTCTTTTTTAATTAGAAAAAGACTAACTTTCTTAAATAATTTGTAATATATATAAAATTTTTTGTCCAGTGTAACATGTGCCAGTGTAATAGTAAATGTGTCATAAAATTTCCTTAATAAAAAAATACTCAGAAACTTAAATATTTAAACAAATAAAAAACAATTTAATAGTTATACATTTCCGTAAATCTTTCAAAATTTTAGAATGCCATAGTTTAGAAATTGATATTAGTTAAAATTTGTTGCCTGCATCTTTTTTTCATAACTTCCAGATTAAATCATAACTGTAATTGTTTTAATATTCTACCAGTTAACATGATTTTATTTGAAATATTTATGAATAAATAATTAATTATTGTTGGACCTCAATAATATTTAGGAACGAAAGCAGTTTGTCCAGGGGTTAATTGGGTAAAATTTTTCTACATTTATCATATATATACACACATTGACAAAAGTCACCGTCACCTATCAAGTATAATGTTTAAAGGCTTCTCATGCTTAGAAAACATTTAAAATACAATTAATTTAAATAAAAAGTATATTTTATTTAAACATTTTTTCAAAAAGCCCCTCTTAAACTTATTAAAAAACTGATTAAAAATATACAAAACAGTTCAAATAACTACTAGACAAATTTCATTCCGGCACTTATTTATCTTTATGAATATTTTTGAAAGTATTATATTCTCGAATTCCAATGGTGTCATATATGCTCTATTGGGTTGATGTCGAGTGACTGAGGAGGAGTTTTAAGAGTGTGTAAGAGATGTTCTATTAGATTCATAATCGAACAATTTCAGCGTGTGCTTAGGGTCATAGTCCTTCTGGAAAATGTTTATTCAGATTCAATGCCAGGTTTAAGAGCACTTATACGCAAGGTGGCCTTAAGGATATTCTATTTAATATTTTTATCCATTACTTCATCAATAAAAACTAGTTCTCACACCCAAGCCGCAATGTTATCATGTTTAATAGTCGACTGAATTTGTTTTTCCTGCCAATCCTGCTCTATTCTTTCATCATGTAAAAACAGTTTTATCTGATTTATATATAGAAAATTTTCTTTTATCGGAGAATGTTGCAATTTTTTTTTTATTTATATATTATTTTACGAAGAAGTTTTCCCTGTAAACTCTGGCATTATAGAGAATTAGCACTCGACGTACAGTACAGGTATGAAGACCGATACCGATACCAGTGCTTTTCTTTAACAAGGTTGAAATTTCAGACGATAAAGTTTTAGGCTCTTTTTTAATCATTTTTTGTATTTTCCTCTTTTTCCCGAACAGATAGCTAACCGACGTACATTACAAGGGTGAATACCGATACCAGTGTTTTTTTACATTGCAAAGATTTCGAATATTTTTTCATTTTTTTTCCTACATTAACCAAACCTACAAAATTACATAAAGGCAGATGACGGTGACTTATGTCCATCAGTGTATATATTTTTTTATTGATTAGTAAAATTTTAGTTAGAAAATTTAAGTATTATCGATAAGTTTTCTTTACACTTTTAGAAAATGTGTTGCCAATATTAAATTTCGGTTTTTAAGAAAGTTTTAAACGAATTTATAGCGACCCAAATCAACGAAACAGGCTATAAATTTAATCAAATTATTGAAAAAGAAATTAGATCGGTTAATCATTCGTTATAGAGAATTTTAGAAGAATACAAAAACAGAACTATATAATTCTTCATTCAAAAATTAAGTCAGGAAGCTAAAGACCAAGTGACTGATTTTGAGAATGTAGATCGTGTTTCAATTTTGTATAAAAACATAAGCTTTACTTCGACATACATTTATTAAAATTAATGTAAAATTCCTTGCTTTTTTACTAAACTATAAAATCTAACTTGCCCTTATCTTGCTTTTTCATACAAAATATATCGATTTATTTAAATTAATATTTTCATAAAACTCAAAAACTTGTCAATTTTATACAGAATCCACAAAAAAAATTAAAAATAAAATAAAATTATCAAAAAATTTCTTTAAAGGTTTTTTGGAAAAAAGTAGACTTTTATAATATTTATATGCTCAAATATTTTACCAAAAATAATAAGAAACACACACAGACACAAGAAAAAAAACTACTAACTAACATGATTAAAATAATTTCTAACAACTCAGACTTAAAACTTAATAATTATAGGAATCAAAGATAAAAAAGAAGGAAAATAAAAAATGAAAATATTTTTTGAATAAAACTCAAAATCAAAAATTAACTAATAAAAAATTATTTTTCTACTATAAACTATTAAATATTAATAATTAACTAACAAAATAATTAACAAAACAAACTATTACATCATTTAGCATTTAAAAGAAAAAAATAAAAAGTAAATTTTTAAATAAAATATTTTAATTAATAATTAAATAATATTATTAAAAATAAAGAAGAAGAAGAAGCAGGAACTATAATTGTATTAAAATCAATGCCATAATTTCATTATTTTCTTTTTATGATTTTTAACGATTTTCTAGCGAAAATGCTGGAAAATGATTATATTTTGTGTTTTTCATTTAGTTAGGGCATCTCTATTTCATTAAGTAATTTTTAAACCCCCCACCACCACAAGTTGGTGAAGAGTGTATATTAACTTTGCCATTCCGTGTAATAAGGAATTATCTAAGACCCCAATAATGTATAAATATTTTTGCATCAAATTAAAATTTGAGTCGATTTAGCTAAGATAGTTTGCCTGTCTGTCTGTTGTTGGCACGCTCACATGCACAATAATTAAAAAAGAGCAATGAAATTTAGCCTGAATATTTCTTAAGAGTCCTTAGAAGATTCCTATTTAAAACCAGCAAAATTGGTTAAGTATATTATAGATATAGACCGATATGTGAGGCAATATTAAGCTATATGTACTTCATAACCATCCCAAAATTATTAAAATCCGTTCAGTAGAAAAAAAGAAATGTTATTGCCATAAATATTACTTATTTTATGACTCATTAATTTATATTTTGTATACTTCTGTGAGTGATGTATGTACGAAACATAACATATTTACTTCACACGCATTTGTGGTGGTGGGTATTGAAAACTCGGCTAAGTCGAATAAAGCATTTTTACTTGTTTTAACATCTCATCATTATCATTTAGTATTTAATTAACATTTAGTTCTTTTATTCTTAAATAATTAACATCATCATGATATTCATCATCATACTTAAATATTTTACTTATAATTGTATATTTAAATGTATGTAATTTAAAACAAAACAACAAAAAAATCATTTTTAAATTAATGAAAATTTGCATTTTATTAAGAAGAAAAAAGAAACTCCACAAGAAACTCCCAATAAGTCTTTCATGTGCATTTTGTGACTAATTTTAGTGAAAAATAAAAAAAAAGAATTAAGAAATAATTTTATATATAAATATTTTTAGGTTTTATTATTCATTTTATTATTATGTATATGTATGTATTTAATAATTTTTGATGATTGTATTTTATGTATGAAGTCTTTTTTTTGTGTTCTAGCTTAGAATGTGAGAGCCCTAGGTCTCGTTTACTATGAAAAAAAAACATACAAAATAATATAAATATAAAATATATTTAATATTTTTTTTTAAATTATTCATATTTAACTCAAAGAGTGAGAAAATTTTATTACTCGAATAAAAAATTTGCTTGATTTTTTATAGTTTTGCAGAAATTTTAATTTTTAATTATTTTGTGTGTTAGTGTGCACCATTTCCAAATTAGAACTCTTAAATTTAAGCTTAATCGAAACAAATCTAGTTCCATACGCTATAGATTTTTCTTATAATCATAAATAACGAGTGAGATCGTTATATTTATGTTAATAAAAACCATCATTCTGTGTATAATGCTGAAGGAACATCTTAGACCCTATAATGTATGTATATTCTTGTATCATATCAAAATATAGTTATGTCCGCATGATGGTCTGTCTTTTTTTGCCTCTCTCAGGGCCACAATAATCGACAGAGCTCAATAAAATTTGACCTAAGTATTTATTATTGCCCTGAAAAGTCTCCTATTCTAAACCATTAAAATCGGTTTAGTATATTAAATGATGTAGACGTATTTCTAGAGATCATCCGTAGAATATTAATTATGAATTGATAATTGGATATATTAGGCTGTATGTACCTCATAACTATTTCAAAATCAGTTAAATAGAAAAAAGTTTTAATCAAAATTACGAAAAACTTAAAAAACTTTATAACTTTTGCGATTGTGTTAGTACATAAACTATATATACGAAACATAAAATCTGACACACTTTTGGACAACATTTTTGTGCTCTTTAATTCTTCTCTCTTTTATTCACCAGCCTTAGCTCCAGGCAGTTGGAAGATTTACCTTTCTTGGTACAAATACAACATTATTGTTTTCCTACCAATCCAGATCTTGTTTACCATAGAAAAATGATGCCAAATCAGCCCAAAAAATAAGTGGATACATTATGAATGGATGCAGGCTTTTTTTGTAAACATTCCTAGATGTATGGTATTTATAAAGCCTGTTGTAATAAATGATTGATTTCTTTTGCCACAACTGCATATCGCTTGTCAAGCCAAGAACTTTTTGGAAAATTTTGACTGCAGAACCAGACATCCTATAAAACTAACCTATTAGAAATGCTTCAAAAATTGTTACAGGGCAAAAGGAAACATTGGGCAAAAACATTTTATTGGATACGTGTAGAACTATAAAAAATCCGTTTACAATGCTAGAAAAGCCAAATTTCAAAATTGCAAAAATTTATAAAAATAATAAAAATTTCCTGATAAGAAGGTAATGTTTTCAAACGAAATAGAAAATTTTTGGCTCGTACGGACATAATTAAGTATACATAACCATAAAACAACTTGTATTTTTGGTTATAACTTTTTTCTATTTAACCGATATTGATGGATAATTTTTGAAATAGTAAAGAGGTTCATATAGCTTTATCTTATGGCAAAATTTCATATTAATTTGTCATCAATTTCTACTGACTATCTTCTCTTTAACCCAGTGGCTACCTCAGATAACGGCCTATACCATTTAATATACTGAACCGATTATACTGGTTTTAAATGGGAAACTGCTTAGGACTATAACAATAACTGACGATTATTGTGAACGTGAAAGTGCCAAGACATATATAAATCGACTCATATTTTGATTTGATGCAAGAATATAAAATGACATGAATGGCAAAGTTAATTTACCCCCCTTTACCACTTATGGAGGTGGAGGGTATAAAAATATAATTTAAAATATTTTTTTCTAAATGTTCACTTAAAATTCATAAAATTGTTTACTCAACTTAGGGTACCAAAACTTATGCTTTACACTGTAATATTAAACGAAAATATTTGAATTCAAGCGTATGCATCTAGATTAAAGATCCTAAATCTTTAGAATTTAATCTTTAAGAAAGTTATTTTGTATATTTCTCATCAAAAACAATTTGGAAATGGTGTAATTTATAGCATTTTTGTAGGATTTTTTTATTTATGGTGACAAAGAATTTCAATTTTATTGAAATAATAAAATTCTCTTATTATTATTAATTTTTTTAATTAAAAAACAAATACGGACAATATAATCTCATCATCGTGATCTTTATCAACAAACATCATCCTCATCAATATTATTATGTCATCGAAAGTAGAAGTATTTTACAGTAGAATTTTAAAGGAAAAAATTATATCAAAAAACAATTTAAAATAAAATGAAAGAAAAAATTTTAAATTGGCTACAAAAAAAAAGAACCATATGGAATGTATTTGACTTTATTGCTGTCAATCCGATAGTTTTCAACAATATATATTTGTATATATTTGTCATTCAATTGTTTCCCTTTTTTCCATTCGAATCCAATTCATTCATTCATCATTCAGTTTATTAGAATTTTAAATAAAATTATTTATAGTAGTTATTACGTCTTAATATATTTAAAACAAATTAAATTAAAAATAATAATAATATAATTAATAAAACAACAACAACTACGATTACGATTACTCATTGCAAGTGAAAAATGAGAAGAGTAAATAAAATAATAAAAAAAAATAAAATTAAATCATATAACTTATCATTAAAATTAAAACATATACATTCATATAAACTATATATTTTTAAATAAAAATACATATTAAAAAATACTTTCAAAAAGTTAAAATATTAAAATGTTACAAGTCTTTTATTTGGTTGGGAATTTATTTTGGAACATCAGGAAGTGGGGAATAGTTAGATAGAAAATATATAAAAAAATATATAGCAAGACTTAGGAATCTATTTTAAAACAAAAAATGTCGACCTTTTATACTCTACACCAGCGTAGTTGGTTGTGTTATAGTGTATTAAAAAAACTATAATTTTCAGATAACCGGTTAATCGAATTAATCGAAAAAAAAGGATTTTCAAAAAAAGGGTTTTGAAAACGGGTTTATGTTAAAAACGAGTTAACCGATTTTTATTTGATTATTAAAAATTTATTATTTAATAGAAATCTAGAGTTAAACCAATAAAAATATATTGTGTAATGACTTTTTATGAAATGTAGTAAAAATAATAGTTTCCTATCAAAATAATCATTTGCAACAAACTTCATCAAATAATCCTTACAGTGTATAATGCCCTAAATGAGTGGGATATAAAAATTTTTTGTTAGTGTTTTTTCGGTATCGTATTTAAAATAATGTGACGAGATACCATGACTTTATTAAAATCCATTATCTTTGCTTTACAGAAATTTTTTCTTTAATTTCTGAATCTGTCTAAATTATATTTCTATATTTCTTTACTTAAAAAGTGTATTTTGCTTTTTATTATTTTTATTGACGTGATTATGTCTAAAACAGACGGACATAGCAAAATCGATTGAGAATATAATGTCTTAAAATGCATACAATACTTTGCTCGTGTAACTCACGGAATGGAAAATTTTTTATAGTCATGGCAGAATAAACCGAAACCGGGAAAAAACCGAAAAACCAAAAAGAAAGAAAACCGGTTGGTTTTCTGAAATGCAAAAAACCGATTAATCGATTTCCGTTTTCGGTTTTTGAATACACTATTGGGTATTATGCGTTTGTGCAAAAGTTTGTAATGGACAGAAAAATATTGCTATCAAAATTTTAAAGTACCACTTTCTGAATCGATTTAACGATTTCTGTAAGTTCGTCTGGCTGGCTGTACAAGTAAAAGTTTTGTGAACAAAATGCAGATCGCAATAATAGAGATATCATGGGAAAACTTGAAATGTGTCACTATTTTGGCTCAGAGACGATGCTTATTAAATTGATGATAAAGTCCACTATTTCACCATTATTTCCCATATATCTCAAAGAACTCCCTTTCAATGTTGACGTACGAATTTTATGAATGTCAGTCCATAATTTCCTCTAGCACCCGTATAATACCTCGAGAAAAATCCTCTTAAAAAGCACCATAAAAATATAATGTAATTAGAAATAAATTCATATGAGGACCATATGATCAAATTAAAACTTGCTATGTCTCACTATTTTGGCTCAGAGGCGATGCCTATTGAAATTGGTGATGAAGGTTCCATTATTTCTCATAGGTCCCAAACAAATTCTCTTTCAAATATAGATGTGCAAAATTTTATGAATGTCGGTCCATAAAATCCTTTAGCATCCGTATAATACCTCGAGAAAAATCCTCTTAAAACGCACAAAAGCACTATAAAAATATACTGTACACTTAACATAATTAGAAATAATTCATACGAGGATCGTTTATTATATTTGTTAACTACCAATTATAACCAGCAATGTAATGTAGGACATTAAATAGCAGGCTTTACCGACAATAACATCTTTTATTAAATCGCTCATTTGCATCCATAAATAATGCAATAACTCAAAAAGTAATTTAATTTCTAAAAACTAATTCATAATTTTGAAAAATAAACATGAAGAAATCGAAGAAAATTTTTAATTCATTCCCAGCAAGTACAGATAGAGTTACATACAATTCAAATCATAACTCTAGGCACCCGAATTTGAGTGAAAATTTTTAATTAATTTAAATTATGGGCCGCATTCAAAAACAATTAATTAATTTAAAATTGCTTTATGTTTATAGAAAAGCTGATTCAGGTAGAAGGGATGTTCAATGATATTAAACAGTACTGGGAGAACTTTTCCGTTTATAGAAAACATGGTTCAGGTAAAAGGGTTGGTCCATGTGATGCTTCTAATGTCCAAAAAATATAAGTCATTTTCAAGAGTTCTCAACATACCCGGTTAGCTCAGTGTTCGAACTATTTGGTTCGAAAAATTAAACTAATGCTAATGGTTTAAAAACATTCAAGACTTAAAAAAGTTCCTGACATGAACGCTGCTAAGAATTTAGAGGTCAAAATCAGAGCACAGAAATTGAAGTCTAGTGTTCTCAAAAATATTCTTGCTCCATAATAGATGACAAAGCGTATGTATGTACTGCCAGATTTCTCTCAACTTTCGGTTAAAAAAAATTTTTGTTTCCGGCTCGAGCGGATGTTAAAAATTCAGGGTCAAATTTCTCAAAATGCTATGGCAAGCAATATGCAGTCTCTATAAATACCAAAATTTATATCAATCAATGTTTACAAAAAAGGCACTGCACCAAGAGATGCAAATCCTACAAACTGGCCGGAGCTACGGCCAGTAGAGAGACACTGGGCTCTTGCTTAAAGAAAATGGTAGAGTACAAAAAAGGTGTCCAAACGTGTAGTAGATTTTAAAGGGAGATGAACTACTTGTTCGAACGGAATGACAGAGAGCACTATAAAAACGTTAATGTACGAGTTTACGGAAAAGGTTCAAAGTTTTATCACCAGTGATTAAAACTATAAAAATATGTTTTTTTTAAGTTGTAAAAATAATTTCAATCAAATAAAATATTAAGACTGTAACTTCCTCTACAAAAATTTAAATCTTCTTCTAGACGAAAACAGTTATTTTTCATAGATTTCAAAATGTATGAATACAAGGAGATGTAGAACTTTCAAAGGTTACCATTCTATTTGACCAGCTGGTGGCCTGCGATCTTATAAGTCAGTCGAGTATCTTGGGAGTAATTTCTCTCCTACCGCACAGAGCATTTACTCATCATTTGCCTGTCGAGTTTGGTGTCTCATTCAGTATTTAAACATTCGGATGTCCTTCAGATTTCCGGTTGAATGCAATATATTGCAGACAGAGAACAAATAATTGCCTGATATATAATGGGATAAACTATAGAGGTATTATTTTTTTGCCGACGACAATGCCGCGATCAGGTCCCTAACACATTACACTGTTCTGGGTGCACGAATAACGGACTTAACCTCGCAGAAGTTCGCCTTTGTGGTTTAGCACTCACCATCTGTAGAAAACGTATAGAGGATGAGTGGATGGTTCCATGACGAGATTACTCCTTAGGCTATTTGCAGATTTCTGTGATACTGATTCCTGAACTAATTCCAGCACACATCTATCTGTTTCTTCTACATTGACGCTAAACATAAATTTATATGCAATTCATTTTATATCTTTTACCACAGACCTTTAACTTCACTACGCTTTCTCATTTCTTCTGATTCACAGATGGACACAGTTAACACAAATGGACCTTACTCTAGACAGTTTGATGGCCTAACTAACCTATGACTACGGTGTACAAATTTGCTATCCGATAATGATTTCCTACAAATTCACTGTTTGCACTATTTGAATCTTTGAATACTATTTTTATTCAATTACTACATAGGAATCCATCATCTTTTGTGTCGTTTTAGTAAATGAAAGAGTATTTGTTATGAAAGAACTTACCAAAATGAAACTGCAACAGTTATCAAGCATCACAACAAAAAATATGCACTTAACTCTTGCTTAAACACAATTTTCAAAGAGCGACACCAAAACTCACTTAAAATTTCCAAGTATTTAAATTAATCACATTATTTTATTTATTTTTTCACTAAAATTTCTTAACAATCACTTCAATTTAATATTTCTGTACGCGCTTTATAAAATAACTGTAAAACTGACATTTCACCACACTCGTTGTTTATTGTTCTCTTCCATTTTGTCTCTTTTTTAAAAGTTCATAATTATAGAGATGCCAGATTTTATTAATAGAAATTATATTAATATGGCATCATGTTAGTCGCTACAAAATGTAAACATAACCAAACACAAAAACAAACGTTTAAGAAAAATCCCAATTTTTTGTTTATGTTTTATTTTTTAACAATTTTTGTTCAATAATAAACAAAAATGGAAGCATCTGAAGGCAATTTGGGAAAATTAACTGAGGAATCATTAAAACGTAAAGAACGTTTGAGACAACTAAGAGAAAAAGCGGCTAAAAATGAAGCCAACAAAAATTCAGCCAACAAAGAAGATAAATTACCCAAGTAAGTTTAAAAATTACAATTTTTGATTGCAATTTAATCATAAATTCTTCCAACTCATTGCAGACCCATATTTCGTAGTTATAAACCACAGAACGAAACCACTGAAGGTGAAATCTTGCCACAAGAACCTTCTGGGGACATAGAAAAAGCCGTCGAAGATCAGTTGGATTTATTGAAGCAACCCATTATTATAGATGAAATTGATATAACAAATTTGGCACCACGTAAACCAGATTGGGATTTGAAACGAGATGTTGCCAAAAAATTAGAACGTTTAGATCGCAGAACACAGAAAGCCATAGCAGAATTAATTAGAGAAAGACTGAAAAAGAATCAACAGGGTAATGATATATTTCAAGCGGTCAATGTGGCGACCGCTCATGCTGGAGAAACAACAAACAATGAAGAGGATTGATTTAAGCATATTTCTATATAATAAATTATATTTCATTTAATAAATTAACAAATTAATACTAAGTTATAATTTATTAAGAATTTAATGTCTTGTCGATCTCCCGCCATCTTTAAAAGGCTTTATATTCTCTTTGTCCAAAGGCTGAAGTTTCATTTTAAGGGAATTAATTTCTGTTGTACACAAAAACAAATACATTTTTTTCTTTTTTCAACATTAATATTTCAAAGAATTTCTTACGTTCTGTATATTTAGTTTCCAAAGAATTTGCAAATTTTCTCATAGAGTCCAGCTCTCTGGGAATTTCTCTTCTCAAGGATTCCACTGTAGCCTTTAGAAATACAATTTCCTCTTCTCTTTCTTTTAACGCCAATTCTTTTTGTTTGATTGCCTGCTCTTGCTGCAAAGCCACTTCTGTGCGCCATCCAATAGTCTTTTTCAATTTATTTAATTCTTGATTTTGTTTCATGATGATTTGGTTGGCTTTAGATATTTCTTCGGTAGCCATTTCCAAAGCCTGACGTTTAGTTTGGCTGATTTTCTTTTCCGCCTCTAATTCTGCCACCAAATCTGCTTTATTTTTATCATATTTTTTTAATTTATCTTTTAAATCTGTAATCTCTTTACGCGCATCTTGCATATGCATCTCTTGTTTACGTTCTAGATTCTTTAAAGCCGACATCTCCAAGTGTAATTTTTCATTTTGTTCTTTTAAATTTGAGATCCTGGCTTTTGAGGCAGCCAGCTCCTCATTTAAAGTTTCGTTACGTTTAATCTCTTGGCTGCAAATAAAAATTGTGTAATGATTTTTATTTTTCCATTAAATATTTTGAAATTAACTTACACTTTTTCACTTTGTATTGCACTTTTCTCCGCAATTAATTTATCTATTTGCTGTTGCAGTGTATTCATAGTCTTGCGATTTCTTTCACTATCCTGTTGTCTTTGTTCAGCTGTTTTACGTAGAGTTTCTTGCATTTGAATCACTTCTTCAGCATGTTTTTGATTAAGGTTTCTAGTGGTTTCCAATAGATTTTCTCTTAATTTTATACATTCTGCATCTAATTGATCTATTCGGCGTATGTGATTATGAATTTCATGTTGTAGTTGTTGTGTGGTTTGTTCGTGATTCAGACTTTTTTTCTAGAATTTATAAATAGAAAAAATTTCTTTGAATAAATATTCAGGGATCTCGTTATGGACTTCTTTAGATACCTGCAAAATATCCAAAATATTATTCATATAAAATAATACTACGTTCAGTGGTGCCATACGGCAGGGTAAACATAAATGTATTAAATTCTTAAATGGTCGCATTTCAACAAATTGCAATTGGTAAGCACAATTTAATGGTCCCGCCATCATTACGGAATCACTTAAACGTTTATCTCTAGAATCCTGTTGGATTTGTACTAAACATATTTCCAATTTCCCAGCCTGACAGTCTTGTAGAATATGCACTAAATTCTCTATGAAACCAGAAAATGTTACATGCAACGATTGATCTTGTTTCAGTTCCTGAAAGGATGTACTATCCACAGTGGTTATATACATTTTACGTTGATCACATTTCTCAGTCAATCTTAATTGCTGAAATAAAGAAATTGTTAATAATTTCTTTTTAACTTTTTAAGATCTTGAAAACTTACAATTAATCCTTTGAAATCTAATTTTTCAGCATAAACAAAACAGGATTTTTGAGCTTTTAAACCATTTGATCGAAAATTTACCATTAATTCGGCTGTCGGTAGGATACATTCAATGTTCTTACTGTAATTTGCATTTGCAAAGTGATCCTCCTCCACTTGAGGCGTGGGAAAAGGATTAAACATTTCAATTTTATTTAAAATTCGAAAAACAAATTTAAATAAATTTGATTTTTTCTAATTCTTCTTCTTATTTTTTAATAATTGGTTTATTTATATCGTAAATGTCATTGCCAGATAGAAAACAATATTGTCATCTTAGCGTTTTTGGCACTAAAAATCATGTTACTGTTTAATAAAAATTACGCTTGTCAAATGCTTTATGACAAACAGGCAACCGATTTTATGGTTTAGGCTTTTTGATGGTTTTCAAGATAAAGAGTGGGTTTGAAAATTTTTTAAATGAAAACTGTGTAAATAAAAACGAAACCACTTATATTACAATATTATTTTCTTATTTAACAGAATTTTTAACAAAACAACTTTAAGCTTTTATTAACATACTAGCATTTACCCGTTGCGCTTTGCTTCACAAAAATTCTCTTAAGTCCTAAAAATTTCACAGATCATGCAATAAGAATTTTTTTCAAATTTCCCTAACCCTTCTAAAATTTTGCAATAAAACCCTTTCATAGGAAGGTGACAATATTCGGATCAAATAGTATATACATAGGGTCTACATCTACCATTCATTTTTTCATGTAAAACTATTTTACAAAAGTTGTATAAACAGTATCATGGTCCAATCTGTCCTATATTTTTTTATCCACAGCAATTTCCCTTGGTTCTATTCCTCCTACATTTTGTGCAGCAAAAAGGTTCCTGCAGAAAATATTTGGGACCCAATTTAAGAACTCTTGCTATTATAGTAATTATACATTCTATAATCAATATTTGCTTTGAAGGGGCGTCCCTCTCCTGGTCCTATCGGAATTTATTGTAGCCTATCTTGTATATAAAATAAATATTCATATGGCCAAAATTACTCCAGACGTTTTGGAGACGATCTCACACATTAATAACTATCAATATATATTTGTAATTTGAAATTTCGGCATATTATATCTTGGAAACTTTTAGAGAGCGGAAGAAAATTTTTAGTTTTTGCGCAAAGAGCTTGGAATTTAAAAACATATGAATTTTAATTTAATCCTAAAGATTTATGTACAATGAAAGAAATTAAGGTTGTGTATTCAAATTTTCATACGTAGTGATCTGGTTAAATTCTTAAAAAATCGCTCATTTCATTTAAGAAGCAAAACTCCTACACAGATTTGTTATCGCTAAAACCCACAAAAGAATAGTTGTGTTAACAACATTGTTAATATTGTAAAGAAAAGCCGCGTCAATTCTTCCAAAGAAAGTAGATTTTATAACAAGATTTTTGGACAAATAGCTTTATTTTATTACAACTAAAGAAGAAAAAAAGGTTTTTTACAACTATAAACAATTGAATATTATGGCAGTAAGTGATTAAACTTTTTTTATTTGTTTAAAATCTTAAAAATTAACTTGAATAAATGAGGAAAATTTTGTTATTTTAGCACATTTTTCGCTTGTTTAATAAAATTATGTACTCGAAATCGTAAATGAATTTAATGGCTTCTTTTTCTGTTTCCCTTTATAGCAACCTACCAAAGTATTTGTTGGTAGTTTACCACCGGGTACAAAACCGGAAGAACTACGTCATTTATTTGAGAGTTATGGTGTTGTGGTGGAATGTGATGTTATGAATCGTTGTGGATTTGTTCACATGAAAAATCCTGCAATGGCGGATAGTGCCATTAATGCTTTAAATGCCAGTGAGTTTAAGGGACAAACAATAGTGGTGGAACACGGAAGACCTAAGAGAGAAAACAAGGGGGTGTGGGTGGTGCCATGGGTGGTGGTAATAGAGGAGTTAACCAGGGAGTTGGAGGTGTTGGTCCACGCGGTGGCAGAGGCGGTGGAGGCAGAGGTATTTTGGGTAAGTTTTATTAGTGCTAAATGAGCTATTATTAAGGCTTAAGGGAAGCCAACATTTAAGGTATGCCCTAATAATTTTTTTAAACATAATCAAATCTATTTGTTCTTATTCTTTTATTATGTGAAAAAAATGTATATAAAATAAATATTCATAAAATAGTTGGCTTCCCCGGCAAGCAAAACTCCAATAGTTTTAATCAAGCGGCCACTTTGCAATTGGCCGGTGTCATTATGGAACTACTAGGTGATCAACAAAACCAACTCGATGATATTTCAGGTGGCAATAACAACAATAATATGAGAGGAGGTGGCGGTGGTGATATGGGCTTTCGCAGAGGAGGAGGCAGTTCTGGTGGCAATCAAATGGGTAGAGGTCGTGGTGGTAATTTCCAGGCTGGCAATCGTTCTATGAACCAAAATATGAATGGTGTAGGACCCATGCGTAATCAAGGTTTTAAAGGTGACAGAGCCGCTCCTTATCCTCAGCCCAATGAATATGGGTGGATCAATTAATGCAAATCAAGGTAGTGGTGGTGGTGGAGGAGGCAGATTTAATAATCAAGCTCACAGAGGCGGAGGTGGTAGAGGTAATGCAGAAGGACATCAAGGCAACTATAATAATAATGCTCGTGGTGGCAATTTTGCACCTAAACCTGGTAATAATAATTACGGTGGTGGCGGTAACAATTCCTGGAACAATGATCAACGTGGCGGTATGCCACCACAAGGAGGCCGCAATTTTGCTGAAGACAATTTCTCAGGAGGTTTTAGCGGCAATATGGGTAATTCGAGTGGGGGAAGCAATTTTGGTGGTCAACAAGATAGACGAGGTTTTGCATTGCCTTCTTCCAATCAATTCCAACAATATAACAGTGGTGGTGGTGGTGGGGGAGCTGGTGTTACTCAAATGGGAGGCTATGGTAGCAATAATGGTGGCGGTTCATTTAGTGATGAAGGCAATTTCCAGAGACGCAACAATAATCCTTCAAATGCGTAAGTACAAGAACACTCTTTGGTAATTTAAAATAATTGTATTACAAAATTTGTTTTTCTTATTATGCTTTTGGTTTAATTTTTTTCAAAATTTTTATTTTGATTATTAAGCAGATTAATTTACATTTGCCCGTCGTCACGATTTTCAAAATTGGATAGTGGTTGTTACTAAAATAAAACAATTTGGCTTAAAATTACATTTTTATTAAGTTCTGTTAAGTTGTAGCTTTTCCACATTACATTTGAAAGGATAATAACCGAAACGAAAAATTTTCGAAATATTTCCTTTTTCAAAATATTTAAAATCTTTCGTTTTGTGAGATTATCCTTTTTTGATGTTATAAGAATTTTATTTATATATAATATGAAAATTTAATGATGTATTTTCTTTTCTTTTTTTATTTTACTTAAAATCAGTCCCATAATCATTGATTTCAGGAATACTGGTCAAAGTGGTAGTAATTTTAATAGAGGCGGAAATGCTGGTGGTCGTGGTGGTTTTCAGAATAATCGTGGAGGCCCAGGTTTTCAACAAAGTGGTGGCGGAGGTGGTGGCGGTTTTAAACATGGAGGTCCGGGACCTGCTGCTAATAATATGAACTCAGATGACAGTTATCAACAAAACTTTCCTCCTCTAGGAGGCGGTGGTGGTGGTGGTCAAGGAGGTTTTGGAAGTAATCGCAATCAAGGTGGCCAATTTGGACGAGGCGGTGGTATGAATCGGTAAGTTTAAATCATGTTACTATATAATTTAACAATTGTTTAGTTAGTACCTCTAAACTTGTTAAAGCATTTTCTGTACGAAATATGAGGTTAGAAATGCGTTCTGGTAAAGTGAAAATTACCCAATTTTGAAATTCTACTTTGCAAAACAAAATTGAAAATTATTTTAAAATAAACAGTTTTAAAAAACGTGACAGCTGGCACTGGATACAATGTGGGGTTTATAAAAGCTTAATAAAACTTTTTGATTTTCCTCTTAGTTTAGCTCATAGTTTCTTCATTAATATTCGTTAAAGCTGGATATTTAGAAAATCCTTACTTTGAATAAATAATAAAAACATCATAGGAAATGAATTATTTCAATAAAAATTCTTGTTAAAAATATATCACTAACTTCCTAATTGAAATGTATAGCGATGTAGCTGATAATTATAATAGAATTTGCACAGAGGCAAAGTGTGGTAAATTACTGAAAGTTACTGGAAAAACCTGGCCCAAAATTACCATAAGTCCCAGTCCCATATATTGCGCCTTAAGTAATGTCAAAGAAGGACATTAAAAAAATTATTAAAAATAATAATTTTTAATAATTTTTCTATTCTATTCTATTCTATTCTATTCTATTCTATTCTGTTCTTTTTTTGAGTGATTAAAATGAGAAACCAGAAAGGAGTCTGTACTAATTAAATATTTTTAACCAAACTTGGTTCTACAAAAAGTTGGCCAATAATTTAAATATCTGTCGTCAAACTGTTTCTAATGTTGATGAAAATCAGTTCAGGTCCTAGTTTTTGCAACTTCCTGGTCAAAATTCTCAAAAATTCTTTGTACGGCAAGCAATATGCAATTGCTGCAAAAGGACGCCAATCATTTGTTACAACGATCTCTATAAATATTGAAATTTACATCAAGGAATGTGTACACAAAAGGTTTCTTCCAAATATAAGACTTTATGCCATCTTGTCACTTTGGTTAAACAAGCTCTTGAGTGGTACAATAACAATAATGTAGTATTTGTACCATAAGAGGCAAATCCTTCCAACAGCCAGTAGTTAAGGGCAGTGGAACGATTTTGGGATCTTGTTAAAAGGGCCCAAATCACAAAAAAAAAATCCAAAAGTTTGGTAGATTTTACATGAAGATCATCTAGCTGATCAAGAAAATTGATGGAAAGTTCTATAAAATCGTTAGTGGAAGGTTTTTCCGAAAAAGATTTAATTTCTATCAATAGCAAAAAATTAACTGTAAGTTAAGAAGAAGTGAAAATTTTAATTGAAATAATATTTAAAATATTTAAATAAAATATTTTTTGTTTGAGGAAATCATCATGAATATAACGTATAGATCCCAACAACGGCTGTTTCAATTTGGTGAATTTTCGCCAGAATGATCCCAATAAAAATTCCGAAAGTAACATAGGTTATAAAAGTTCCGATAGGACGAGGGAGAGGTGTACCTCCCATACAAAGCAAATATTAGTTATCGAATATCTAAATAACCGTAAGAGTGTGAGTTGTTAACTCACCAACAACTACTTCCTCAAGAACTATTTTAGTAGACAAACCTAGAAGGAATAGGACTAGGGGAGGGGTAACCCCTAACCAAAGCAAATATTGATTATCGAAGATTTAAAGAACTTTACAGCGAGAGTTCTCAAAATTGGTTCAACTACTTTTTCAAGGAAATGTTGTACTGAACAAAACGCTGAACTAATAGGACAAGGGGGATATGTACCCCCAATACATAGCATATTTAAATTACTAAAAATCTATTTAAATCGTATGATAATATAATGCTAATGTGCGCTAAGGGGCAGTCACGCCAGACTTTTTTTTGCAAAACAAAGTTTGTCGGGTCTGCAACTATAACTTTTGTCCATGTGTGTTTATAATGCAGATTATTGTTGGCTGTCAAACTGCATATGACATAACATGTTTTTAATAAATATTTTTCCCTTTTTCGTCCAGTTTTTCGGTAATTTACTGCACAATTTTTTTTAATTGTTAGAATTGATTGATTTTGGAATTCATTTGTAGGTGTAGAGGCCTCTCTCTGCTTATTTATTAAGACATCTTTAACATATCGAATTTTACAGAACTAATTCCTAAAAAAATATTTTAGGAACGATTTTTTAAAACTAATTTTTTTATTAAACAATTAAAATTTATAACTGTAAGATAAAAAAAACCAAAAACTAAGCAAAAAACTAATTACAAAATTTATATTCTTTTAAACAGCAATGCGCCTCGACAAAATATGCCAAATCGTCGCTATTAAATTACAATAAATACTTAAACATGATTACTAAAGCAAAAATTTATTTAAACAAGGAAAAATAAAATCTATAATTAAATAAATAATGAAAAAAAACTTAAAAAATGAAATAAAAATTATCATCAAATAATAAGTTTAAGTGTAGAAATTAACCAGAGATAAAACTACTTTAATGTCATTATATTATTACGTTACGCAACGTAAAATACCATTTAAACGTATAACGTTATCATGCGTCGCTTACAAGCAACAATCGTTATATTTAAGTTTTATTTATTGATTGAGTGATTGAATAAATGTTTAAATAAAATTATTTTTTAGTTTATGCAACAAATTTTGCCCACAAAAAATTAATTAACTTAATTTAAAACATAATGCGTTTTAGTTATTATACAAAATATTAAGAAAATATAACAAAAATAATTCATTAATATCAAATTTATACACTTAATTATTTCTATAAAATCCTTATTATAAAAAAAAACAACAACAAAACAAAAAAATATATAAAAAAATACCTCACAAAGTGCGTTTTATTAAAAAAAAATGATTTGAATAGGAAACACATCTATAAAATAATCCAGCCAGCATAAATGAAATTGTCACCTCATCATTTTATAGATTCAAGTACAAAACAAATTAAATGAAAACGCTGTAAAGTTTTTTATTTAATTTAATAATATCAAAATATCGTTTTATATGCGGAAATTGTGTAATAAA
>PYHX02000467.1:110321128-110345700 GCA_004302925.2 Cochliomyia hominivorax | reverse complement strand
AAAAGTTTGGAATGGACAGAAAAATATTGCTATCAAATTTAAAGTACCACTTTCTGAATCGATTTAACGATTTCTGTAAGTTCGTCTGGCTGGCTGTACAAGTAAAAGTTTTGTGAACAAAATGCAGATCGCAATAATAGAGATACATGGGAAAACTTTAAAATGTGTCACTATTTTGGCTCAGAGACGATGCTTATTAATATTGATGATAAAGAGTCCACTATTTCACCATTATTTCCCATATATCTCAAAGAACTCCCTTTCAAATGTCGACGTACGAAATTTTATGAATGTCAGTCCATAATTTCCTCTAGCACCCGTATAATACCTCGAGAAAAATCCTCTTAAAAAGCACCAAAATATAATGTAAATTAGAAAAATAAATTCATATGAGGACCATATGATCAAATTAAAACTTGCTATGTCTCACTATTTTGGCTCAGAGGCGATGCCTATTGAAATTGGTGATGAAGGTTCCATTATTTCTCATAGGTCCTAAACAAACTCTCTTTCAAATATAGATGTGCAAAATTTTATGAATGTCGGTCCATAAAATCCTTTAGCATCCGTATAATACCTCGAGAAAAATCCTCTTAAAACGCACAAAAGCACTATAAAAATATACTGTACACTTTAACATAAATTAGAAAATAAATTCATACGAGGATCGTTTATTATATTTGTTAACTACCAATTATAACCAGCAATGTAATGTAGGACATTAAATAGCAGGCTTTACCGACAATAACATCTTTTATTTAATCGCTCATTTGCATCCATAAATAATGCAATAACTCAAAAAGTAATTTAATTTCTAAAAACTAATTCATAATTTTGAAAAATAAACATGAAGAAATCGAAGAAAATTTTTAATTCATTCCCAGCAAGTACAGATAGAGTTACATACAATTCAAATCATAACTCTAGGCACCCGAATTTGAGTGAAATTTTTTAATTAATTTAAAATATTATGGGCCGCATTCAAAAAAAAACAATTAATTAATTTAAAATTGCTTTATATTTTTTCATAAGGAATGAGATCAACAATTCTTTAATCACAGTTTTTCATTAAATCTTAACAAAGTTAACTGGTTACAAAAGCTGCTAAGCATTAAACAAAACAGTACTGGAAGAACTTTTCCGTTTATAGAAAGCTGATTCAGGTAGAAGGGATGTCAATGTATTAAACAGTACTGGTCTTTTTCGTGATGTGATGCTTCTAATGTCCAAAAAATATAAGTCATTTTCAAGAGTTCTCAACATACCCGGTTAGCTCAGTGTTCGAACTATTTGGTTCGAAAAATTAAACTAATGCTAATGGTTTAAAAACATTCAAGACTTAAAAAGTTCCTGACATGAACGCTGCTAAGAATTTAGAGGTCAAAATCAGAGCACAGAAATTGAAGTCTAGTGTTCTCAAAAATATTCTTGCTCCATAATAGATGACAAAGCGTATGTATGTACTGCCAGATTTCTCTCAACTTTCGGTTAAAAAAAATTTTTGTTTCCGGCTCGAGCGGATGTTAAAAATTCATCAAAATTCTCAAAATGCTATGGCAAGCAATATGCAGTCTCTATAAATACCAAAATTTATATCAATCAATGTTTACAAAAAAGGCACTGCACCAAGAGATGCAAATCCTACAAACTGGCCGGAGCTACGGCCAGTAGAGAGACACTGGGCTCTTGCTTAAAGAAAATGGTAGAGTACAAAAAAGGTGTCCAAACGTGTAGTAGATTTTAAAGGGAGATGAACTACTTGTTCGAACGGAATGACAGAGAGCACTATAAAAAACGTTAATGTACGAGTTTACGGAAAAGGTTCAAAGTTTTATCACCAGTGATTAAAACTATAAAAATATGTTTTTTTTAAGTTGTAAAAATAATTTCAATCAAATAAAATATTAAGACTGTAAGTTTACACTTCCTCTACAAAAATTTAAATCTTCTTCTAGACGAAAACAGTTATTTTTCATAGATTTCAAAATGTATGAATACAAGGAGATGTAGAACTTTCAAAGGTTACCATTCTATTTGACCAGCTGGTGGCCTGCGATCTTATAAGTCAGTCGAGTATCTTGGGAGTAATTTCTCTCCTACCGCACAGAGCATTTACTCATCATTTGCCTGTCGAGTTTGGTGTCTCATTCAGTATTTATTTAAACATTCGGATGTCCTCGCAGAAGAGAACACTAATCGTCTTTGTGGTTTAGCACTCACCATCTGAAGAAAACGTATAGAGGATGAGTGGATGGTTCCATGACGAGATTACTCCTTAGGCTATTTGCAGATTTCTGTGATACTGATTCCTGAACTAATTCCAGCACACATCTATCTGTTTCTTCTACATTGACGCTAAACATAAATTTATATGCAATTCATTTTATATCTTTTACCACAGACCTTTAACTTCACTACGCTTTCTCATTTCTTCTGATTCACAGATGGACACAGTTAACACAAATGGACCTTACTCTAGACAGTTTGATGGCCTAACTAACCTATGACTACGGTGTACAAATTTGCTATCCGATAATGATTTCCTACAAATTCACTGTTTGCACTATTTGAATCTTTGAATACTATTTTTATTCAATTACTACATAGGAATCCATCATCTTTTTGTGTCGTTTTAGTAAATGAAAGAGTATTTGTTATGAAAGAACTTACCAAAATGAAACTGCAACAGTTATCAAGCATCACAAAAAAAATATGCACTTAACTCTTGCTTAAACACAATTTTCAAAGAGCGACACCAAAACTCACTTAAAATTTCCAAGTATTTAAATTAATCACATTATTTTATTTATTTTTTCACTAAAATTTCTTAACAATCACTTCAATTTAATATTTCTGTACGCGCTTTATAAAATAACTGTAAAACTGACATTTCACCACACTCGTTGTTTATTGTTCTCTTCCATTTTGTCTCTTTTTTAAAAGTTCATAATTATAGAGATGCCAGATTTTATTAATAGAAATTATATTAATATGGCATCATGTTAGTCGCTACAAAATGTAAACATAACCAAACACAAAAACAAACGTTTAAGAAAAATCCCAATTTTTTGTTTATGTTTTATTTTTTAACAATTTTTGTTCAATAATAAACAAAAATGGAAGCATCTGAAGGCAATTTGGGAAAATTAACTGAGGAATCATTAAAACGTAAAGAACGTTTGAGACAACTAAGAGAAAAAGCGGCTAAAAATGAAGCCAACAAAAATTCAGCCAACAAAGAAGATAAATTACCCAAGTAAGTTTAAAAATTACAATTTTTGATTGCAATTTAATCATAAATTCTTCCAACTCATTGCAGACCCATATTTCGTAGTTATAAACCACAGAACGAAACCACTGAAGGTGAAATCTTGCCACAAGAACCTTCTGGGGACATAGAAAAAGCCGTCGAAGATCAGTTGGATTTATTGAAGCAACCCATTATTATAGATGAAATTGATATAACAAATTTGGCACCACGTAAACCAGATTGGGATTTGAAACGAGATGTTGCCAAAAAATTAGAACGTTTAGATCGTAGAACACAGAAAGCCATAGCAGAATTAATTAGAGAAAGACTAAAAAAGAATCAACAGGGTAATGATATATTTCAAGCGGTCAATGTGGCGACCGCTCATGCTGGAGAAACAACAAACAATGAAGAGGATTGATTTAAGCATATTTCTATATAATAAATTATATTTCATTTAATAAATTAACAAATTAATACTAAGTTATAATTTATTAAGAATTTAATGTCTTGTCGATCTCCCGCCATCTTTAAAAGGCTTTATATTCTCTTTGTCCAAAGGCTGAAGTTTCATTTTAAGGGAATTAATTTCTGTTGTACACAAAAACAAATACATTTTTTTCTTTTTTCAACATTAATATTTCAAAGAATTTCTTACGTTCTGTATATTTAGTTTCCAAAGAATTTGCAAATTTTCTCATAGAGTCCAGCTCTCTGGGAATTTCTCTTCTCAAGGATTCCACTGTAGCCTTTAGAAATACAATTTCCTCTTCTCTTTCTTTTAACGCCAATTCTTTTTGTTTGATTGCCTGCTCTTGCTGCAAAGCCACTTCTGTGCGCCATCCAATAGTCTTTTTCAATTTATTTAATTCTTGATTTTGTTTCATGATGATTTGGTTGGCTTTAGATATTTCTTCGGTAGCCATTTCCAAAGCCTGACGTTTAGTTTGGCTGATTTTCTTTTCCGCCTCTAATTCTGCCACCAAATCTGCTTTATTTTTATCATATTTTTTTAATTTATCTTTTAAATCTGTAATCTCTTTACGCGCATCTTGCATATGCATCTCTTGTTTACGTTCTAGATTCTTTAAAGCCGACATCTCCAAGTGTAATTTTTCATTTTGTTCTTTTAAATTTGAGATCCTGGCTTTTGAGGCAGCCAGCTCCTCATTTAAAGTTTCGTTACGTTTAATCTCTTGGCTGCAAATAAAAATTGTGTAATGATTTTTATTTTTCCATTAAATATTTTGAAATTAACTTACACTTTTTCACTTTGTATTGCACTTTTCTCCGCAATTAATTTATCTATTTGCTGTTCCAGTGTATTCATAGTCTTGCGATTTCTTTCACTATCCTGTTGTCTTTGTTCAGCTGTTTTACGTAGAGTTTCTTGCATTTGAATCACTTCTTCAGCATGTTTTTGATTAAGGTTTCTAGTGGTTTCCAATAGATTTTCTCTTAATTTTATACATTCTGCATCTAATTGATCTATTCGGCGTATGTGATTATGAATTTCATGTTGTAGTTGTTGTGTGGTTTGTTCGTGATTCAGACTTTTTTTCTAGAATTTATAAATAGAAAAAATTTCTTTGAATAAATATTCAGGGATCTCGTTATGGACTTCTTTAGATACCTGCAAAATATCCAAAATATTATTCATATAAAATAATACTACGTTCAGTGGTGCCATACGGCAGGGTAAACATAAATGTATTAAATTCTTAAATGGTCGCATTTCAACAAATTGCAATTGGTAAGCACAATTTAATGGTCCCGCCATCATTACGGAATCACTTAAACGTTTATCTCTAGAATCCTGTTGGATTTGTACTAAACATATTTCCAATTTCCCAGCCTGACAGTCTTGTAGAATATGAACTAAATTCTCTATGAAACCAGAAAATGTTACATGCAACGATTGATCTTGTTTCAGTTCCTGAAAGGATGTACTATCCACAGTGGTTATATACATTTTACGTTGATCACATTTCTCAGTCAATCTTAATTGCTGAAATAAAGAAATTGTTAATAATTTCTTTTTAACTTTTTAAGATCTTGAAAACTTACAATTAATCCTTTGAAATCTAATTTTTCAGCATAAACAAAACAGGATTTTTGAGCTTTTAAACCATTTGATCGAAAATTTACCATTAATTCGGCTGTCGGTAGGATACATTCAATGTTCTTACTGTAATTTGCATTTGCAAAGTGATCCTCCTCCACTTGAGGCGTGGGAAAAGGATTAAACATTTCAATTTTATTTAAAATTCGAAAAACAAATTTAAATAAATTTGATTTTTTCTAATTCTTCTTCTTATTTTTTAATAATTGGTTTATTTATATCGTAAATGTCATTGCCAGATAGAAAACAATATTGTCATCTTAGCGTTTTTGGCACTAAAAATCATGTTACTGTTTAATAAAAAATTACGCTTGTCAAATGCTTTATGACAAACAGGCAACCGATTTTATGGTTTAGGCTTTTTGATGGTTTTCAAGATAAAGAGTGGGTTTGAAAATTTTTTTAAATGAAAACTGTGTAAATAAAAACGAAACCACTTATATTACAATATTATTTTCTTATTTAACAGAATTTTTAACAAAACAACTTTAAGTTTTTATTAACATACTAGCATTTACCCGTTGCGCTATGCTTCACAAAAATTCTCTTCAGTCCTAGAAATTTCAGGGTTAGGGAAATTTTTTTCAAATTTCCCTAACCCTTCTAAAATTTTGCAATAAAACCCTTTCATAGGAAGGTGACAATATTCGGATCAAATAGTATATACATAGGGTCTACATCTACCATTCATTTTTTCATGTAAAACTATTTTACAAAAGTTGTATAAACAGTATCATGGTCCAATCTGTCCTATATTTTTTTATCCACAGCAATTTCCCTTGGTTCTATTCCTCCTACATTTTGTGCAGCAAAAAGGTTCCTGCAGAAAATATTTGGGACCCAATTTGAGAACTCTTGCTGTTATAGTAATTATACATTCTATAATCAATATTTGCTTTGAAGGGGGCGTCCCTCTCCTGGTCCTATCGGAATTTATTGTAGCCTATCTTGTATATAAAATAAATATTCATATGGCCAAAATTACTCCAGACGTTTTGGAGACGATCTCACACATTAATAACTATCAATATGTATTTGTAATTTGAAATTTCGGCATATTATATCTTGGAAACTTTTAGAGAGCGGAAGAAAATTTTTAGTTTTTGCGCAAAAAGCTTGGAATTTAATAACATATGAATTTTAATTTAATCCTAAAGATTTATGTACAATGAAAGAAATTAAGTTGTGTATTCAAATTTTCATACGTAGTGATCAGGTTAAATTCCTAAAAAATCGGTCGATTCGTTTGAGATGCAAAACTCCTACACAGATTTATTATCGCTAAAACCCACAAAAGAATAGTTGTGTTAACAACATTGTTAATATTGTAAAGAAAAGCCGCGTCAATTCTTCCAAAGAAAGTAGATTTTATAACAAGATTTTTGGACAAATAGCTTTATTTTATTACAACTAAAGAAGAAAAAAAGGTTTTTTACAACTATAAACAATTGAATATTATGGCAGTAAGTGATTAAACTTTTTTTATTTGTTTAAAATCTTAAAAATTAACTTGAATAAATGAGGAAAATTTTGTTATTTTAGCACATTTTTCGCTTGTTTAATAAAATTATGTACTCGAAATCGTAAATGAATTTAATGGCTTCTTTTTCTGTTTCCCTTTATAGCAACCTACCAAAGTATTTGTTGGTAGTTTACCACCGGGTACAAAACCGGAAGAACTACGTCATTTATTTGAGAGTTATGGTGTTGTGGTGGAATGTGATGTTATGAATCGTTGTGGATTTGTTCACATGAAAAATCCTGCAATGGCGGATAGTGCCATTAATGCTTTAAATGCCAGTGAGTTTAAGGGACAAACAATAGTGGTGGAACACGGAAGACCTAAAGAGAGAAAACAAGGGGGTGTGGGTGGTGCCATGGGTGGTGGTAATAGAGGAGTTAACCAGGGAGTTGGAGGTGTTGGTCCACGCGGTGGCAGAGGCGGTGGAGGCAGAGGTATTTTGGGTAAGTTTTATTAGTGCTAAATGAGCTATTATTAAGGCTTAAGGGAAGCCAACATTTAAGGTATGCCCTAATAATTTTTTTAAACATAATCAAATCTATTTGTTCTTATTCTTTTATTATGTAAAAAAATGTATATAAAATAAATATTCATAAAATAGTTGGCTTCCCCGGCAAGCAAAACTCCAATAGTTTTAATCAAGCGGCCACTTTGCAATTGGCCGGTGTCATTATGGAACTACTAGGTGATCAACAAAACCAACTCGATGATATTTCAGGTGGCAATAACAACAATAATAATAATATGAGAGGAGGTGGCGGTGGTGATATGGGCTTTCGCAGAGGAGGAGGCAGTTCTGGTGGCAATCAAATGGGTAGAGGTCGTGGTGGTAATTTCCAGGCTGGCAATCGTTCTATGAACCAAAATATGAATGGTGTAGGACCCATGCGTAATCAAGGTTTTAAAGGTGACAGAGCCGCTCCTTATCCTCAGCCCATGAATATGGGTGGATCAATTAATGCAAATCAAGGTAGTGGTGGTGGTGGTGGTGGAGGAGGCAGATTTAATAATCAAGCTCACAGAGGCGGAGGTGGTAGAGGTAATGCAGAAGGACATCAAGGCAACTATAATAATAATGCTCGTGGTGGCAATTTTGCACCTAAACCTGGTAATAATAATTACGGTGGTGGCGGTAACAATTCCTGGAACAATGATCAACGTGGCGGTATGCCACCACAAGGAGGCCGCAATTTTGCTGAAGACAATTTCTCAGGAGGTTTTAGTGGCAATATGGGTAATTCGAGTGGGGGAAGCAATTTTGGTGGTCAACAAGATAGACGAGGTTTTGCATTGCCTTCTTCCAATCAATTCCAACAATATAACAGTGGTGGTGGTGGGGGAGCTGGTGTTACTCAAATGGGAGGCTATGGTAGCAATAATGGTGGCGGTTCATTTAGTGATGAAGGCAATTTTCAGAGACGCAACAATAATCCTTCAAATGCGTAAGTACAAGAACACTCTTTGGTAATTTAAAATAATTGTATTACAAAATTTGTTTTCCTTTTTATGCTTTTGGTTTAATTTTTTTTTCAAAATTTTTATTTTGATTATTAAGCAGATTAATATACATTTGCCCGTCGTCACGATTTTCAAAATTGGATAGTGGTTGTTACTAAAATAAAACAATTTGGCTTAAAATTACATTTTTATTAAGTTCTGTTAAGTTGTAGCTTTTCCACATTACATTTGAAAGGATAATAACCGAAACGAAAATTTTCGAAATATTTCCTTTTTTAAAATATTTAAAATCTTTCGTTTTGTGAGATTATCCTTTTTTGATGTTATAAGAATTTTATCTTTATATATTTAAAATTTACTGATGTATTTTCTTTTCTTTTTTTATTTTACTTAAAATCAGTCCCATAATCATTGATTTCAGGAATACTGGTCAAAGTGGTAGCAATTTCAATAGAGGCGGAAATTCTGGTGGTCGTGGTGGTTTTCAGAATAATCGTGGAGGCCCAGGTTTTCAACAAAGTGGTGGCAGAGGTGGTGGCGGTTTTAAACATGGAGGTCCGGGACCTGCTGCTAATAATATGAACTCAGATGACAGTTATCAACAAAACTTTCCTCCTCTAGGAGGCGGTGGTGTCGGTGCTCAAGGAGGTTTTGGAAATAATCGCAATCAAGGTGGTCAATTTGGACGAGGCGGTGGTATGAATCGGTAAGTTTAAATCATGTTACTATATAATTTTAACAATTGTTTAGTTAGTACCTCTAAACTTGTTAAAGCATTTTCTGTACGAAATATGAGGTTAGAAATGCGTTCTGGTAAAGTGAAAATTACCCAATTTTGAAATTCTACTTTGCAAAACAAAATTGAAAATTATTTTAAAATAAACAGTTTTAAAAAACGTGACAGCTGGCACTGGATACAATGTGGGGTTTATAAAAGCTTAATAAAACTTTTTGATTTTCCTCTTAGTTTAGCTCATAGTTTCTTCATTAAATATTCGTTAAAGCTGATATTTAGAAAAGTACTTACTTTGAATGAATAATAAAAAAATCATAGGAAATGAATGAATTATTTCAATAAAAAAGTCCTGTTAAAAATATATCACTAACTTCCTAATTGAAATGTATAGCGATGTAGGTGATAATTATAAATAGAATTTGCACAGAGGCAAAGTGTGGTAAATTACTGAAAGTTACTGGAAAACCTGGCCCAAAATTACCATAAGTCCCATATATTGCGCCTTAAGTAATGTCAAAGAAGGACATTAAAAAAATTATTAAAAATAATAATTTTTAATAATTTTTCTATTCTATTCTATTCTGTTCTTTTTTTGAGTGATTAAAATGAGAAACCAGAAAGAGTCTGAGTTTGTACTAATTAAATATTTTTAACCAAACTTGGTTCTACAAAAAGTTGGCCAATAATTTAAATATCTGTCGTCAAACTGTTTCTAATGTTGATGAAAATCAGGTTCAGGTCCTAGTTTTTGCAACTTCCTGGTCAAAATTTCTCAAAAATTTCTTGGTATGGCAAGCAATATGCAATTGCTGCAAAAGACGCCAATCATTTGTTACAACGATCTCTATAAATATTGAAATTTACATCAAGGAATGTGTACACAAAAGGTTTCTTCCAAATATAAGACTTTATGACATCTTGACACTTTGGTAAACAAGCTCTTGAGTGGTACAATAACAATAATGTAGTATTTGTACCATAAGAAGCAAATCCTCCCAACAGCCAGTAGTTAAGGGCAGTGGAACGATTTTGGGCTTTTGTTAAAAGGGCCCAAAGCACAAAAAAAAAATCCAAAAGTTTGGTAGATTTCACATGAAGATCATCTAGCTGATCAAGCAAATTGATGGAAAGTTCTATAAAATCGTTAGTGGAAGGTTTTCCGAAAAAGATTTAATTTCCATCAAAAGCAAAAAATTAACTGTAAGTTAAGAAGAAGTGAAAATTTTAATTGAAATAATATTTAAAATATTTAAATAAAATATTTTTTGTTTGAGGAAATCATCATGAATATAACGTATAGATTCAACAACGGCTGTTTCAATTTTGGTGAAATTTTCGCAGAATGATCCCAATAAAAATTCCGAAAGTAACATAGGTTATAAAAGTTCCGAGAGGACAAGGGAGAGGTGTACCTCCCATACAAAGCAAATATTAGTTATCGAATATCTAAATAACCGTAAGAGTGTGAGTTGTCAACTCACCAACCAACTACTTCCTCAAGGAACTATTTTAGTAGACAAACCTAGAAGGAATAGGACTAGGGGGAGGGGTAACCCCTAACCAAAGCAAATATTGATTATCGAAGATTTAAAGAACTTTACAGCGAGAGTTCTCAAAATTGGTTCTAACTACTTTTTCAAGGAAATGTTGTACTGAACAAAACGCTGAACTAATAGGACAAGGGGGATATGTACCCCCAATACATAGCATATTTAAATTACTTAAAATCTATTTAAATCGTATGATAATATAATGCTAATGTGCGCTAAGGGGCAGTCACGCCAGACTTTTTTTGCAAAACAAAGTTTGTCGGGTCTGCAACTATAACTTTTGTCCATGTGTGTTTATAATGCAGATTATTGTTGGCTGTCAAACTGCATATGACATAACATGTTTTAATAAATAATTTTTCCCTTTTTCGTCCAGTTTTTCGGTAATTTACTGCACAAGTTTTTTTAATTGTTAGAATTGATTGATTTTGGAATTCATTTGTAGGTGTAGAGGCCTCTCTCTGCTTATTTATTAAGACATCTTTAACATATCGAATTTTACAGAACTAATTCCTAAAAAAATATTTTAGGAACGATTTTTAAAACTAATTTTTTATTAAACAATTAAAATTTATAACTGTAAGATAAAAAAAAAACAAAAACTAAGCAAAAAACTAATTACAAAATTTATATTCTTTTAAACAGCAATGCGCCTCGACAAAATATGCCAAATCGTCGCTATTAAATTACAATAAATACTTAAACATGATTACTAAAGCAAAAATTTATTTAAACAAGGAAAAATAAAATCTATAATTAAATAAATAATGAAAAAAAACTTTAAAAATGAAATAAAAATTATCATCAAATAATAAGTTTAAGTGTAGAAATTAACCAGAGATAAAACTACTTTAATGTCATTATATTATTACGTTACGCAACGTAAAATACCATTAAACGTATAACGTTATCATGCGTCGCTTACAAGCAACAATCGTTATATTTAAGTTTTATTTATTGATTGAGTGATTGAATAAATGTTTAAATAAAATTATTTTTTAGTTTATGCAACAAATTTTTCCCACAAAAAATTAATTAACTTAATTTAAAACATAATGCGTTTTAGTTATTATACAAAATATTAAGAAAATATAACAAAAATAATTCATTAATATCAAATTTATACACTTAATTATTTCTATAAAATCCTTATTATAAAAAAAAACAACAACAAAACAAAAAATATATAAAAAAATACCTCACAAAGTGCGTTTTATTAAAAAAAAATGATTTGAATAGGAAACACATCTATAAAATAATCCAGCCAGCATAAATGAAATTGTCACCTCATCATTTTATAGATTCAAGTACAAAACAAATTAAATGAAAACGCTGTAAAGTTTTTATTTAATTTAATAATATCAAAATATCGTTTTATATGCGGAAATTGTTCATAAAAATGCGAAAGTATCTCGTAAGTACAAACTTAAAAACCAATCTAGAGTTAATTTACTTGAGGAAGTGAATCATAGTTAAAAATGCTTAAAAGTAAACTTACAAAATGAAGCCATTGAAAAAATACTTTAACAGTTTTAGGTTGAAACGATTTTAAAATCCTGCATTTGAAAAACAATTCAAAAATCACTTAAATATTAACGTAAATCAAAATTATGTTTTTTTCTTTTTCTTTTTTTCTATTTTCATTTCAGTTTTTCTTACTAAATTGTCTTCTAATTTAAATATACTTTCTTTTTCCAGGCAACGTTTCTAGGCAACAAATATCATCATAGTCCTATTTCAATACCTTTAGTTTATAAGAGCCTTTTAGTAAAATTACTTTATCCATAAGTTTAATTATGTATTTAAAAAAAAAGACTGTCTTCCACTGGTTTTTATTTTTTGTGTATTTTTTTAATTCCACGAAAATTTGACTAAATTTTATAAACATTTTTTTAATAAATTCTTAAAATATTTTTAATAAAATTTTTATTTTATTTCAAATTAATAAAAAATGATTTCTGTTTTAAATTTATATATAAAATATGTATGTATATATGTATGTATGTATGTATGTATGTATGTATGTATGTATGTATGTATGTATGTGTATATGTATGTACATATGTATGTTTGTATGTTTGTATGTATGTATGAATGAATGTATGTATGAATGTATGTATGTATGTATGTATGTATGTATGTATGTATGTATGTATGTATGTATGTAGATATGTATGTATGTATGTATGTATGTATGTATGTATGTATGTATGTATGTATGTATGTATGCATGTATGTATGTATGAAACCTATGGACTCTAAAACGACTGAACCAATTTTGATAAAATTTTCACAGAAAAAAAATGAAATGAAAAAATTCCGATAGGACCAGGGAGAGGGGTACCCCCATACAAAGCAAATATTGATTATCGAATATCTAAACTGTACAACGAGAGTTCTCAACAACAACGGTCCTAACAACTTTTTCAAAAAACTGCTTTACTGGACAAAACGTAGGACTAATCAGACCGAGGAGAAGGGGTATCGCCTAAACAAGACTAAAGAACTATAACAACTAAAATTCTCTAATTTTGTCGAGGAACTGTTTTACTGGACAACACGTAAGACGGATAAGATCAGGGGGACAGGTACCTCCATACAAATTAAATTTTGAAATACTTTACAAATAAACTATTTAAATCGTTTACACACTAATGTGTGCAACGTTCTAATTTTTTTGTTTGCAAAACGAAGTTTGCCGGGTCTGCCAGTTTGTATATAAATTTCCAACTGGGTAACATGAAGCTTGCGCTCTCTACAGTTATGTTCTCTTAAAGTGAGCATAATCAGTGAATGCCAACTCAGGGATTTACGAACGCCTATGCGGGGAACATACGCTTAATATCCTATGTCACCAAAGGTGGGTCTTTTGCAGGTATTTCCTATGTAATTTCATTTATTAACTACAAAATGGAAACTAATAAAGGACGAAAGGAAATTTACATTATAATTTTGTTAAAAATCTTTTTATTAAGAAAAATAATGTAATAAATAAAATAAATAAATGATAAACAATGTTGAAGTTATCGTCCGCTCTGCTATAGTTTTTAAGATATTGGTACCAACAATTTATTCCGTTCCCAGATAATGTATGGTAATAACATTGTAATGTATGGTAATAACATCGGTTGAAAGGTTTTTAAGATTGTTAACCCATTAAGTGATAAGAGCTATTGATAAAATTTTTTACTATGACTTTTTTTCACAAAAGTGTCTTGAATAGTTTAAAAGCCCTTATAGAGTCAAAATTCTTCAAATTGTCCGCAGCTTAGGCCAGTGGATGGATATTGGGCTCTTTTTGTGTGGTAGATTTTTAACGGAGATGGACTACCTCCCTCAACAAAGTAACGAAAAACACTATAAAAACGTTAATGGGTTTCCAAAACAGGTTCCAAATTGCATTACTAGTGATTAAAACTATAAAAATGTTTTTTTTTCGTAAATTGTTCTAATATTAACAATCAATTAAATAAAATTAAAACTGTAAGTGTAGTGGTTAATTCTCACTCCTTAACTAAAAACCAATATAAATAAACCATATTTTATGCAGAATTAAACTATTTTATATCCTCCATCAACATTAGTGGTTTGTTCCGTTTGTAACCCTAAGAAGGAATCATCTAAGAACCCATAATGAGCTCATAGTCTAGAGAAGTTTCCTATTTAAAACCAACAAAATCAGTTTAGTGTATTAAAATATATAGACAGATATCTGAGGCAACCTCTGGGTTCAATTGAAACACTTTCGTAATATTGTCAATTACAAATCGATAAATTAATTGTCATTATATTAAATAATATATGTACTTCATTATCATTCCAAAAATTATCAAAATCGATTCAGTAGAAAAAATTATAGCCAAAAGATATAACTAATTTTATGACCCATTAAGAGCTTCTATGTTATGTAAAAAAACTTTTATATATATTGCATACGTTGGCAGGTGTGTATGTACGAAACATAACGTTTTACAGGCATTTGTGGTGGACGGTATTGAAGAGTAGCATTCTTACCGAATAGAGCATTCTTTTTGTGACCCTTCTCTAAGATACATGACGGTGACTTTTATCCATCTGTGTATATGTTGGTATTGTATTAAAATTTCATTTACGAGGTAATTTCTTGTAGCATCCCATTTATTTCTTTTACCTAAGTCATGGCAACTCTATACATTACAGAAGTTTATTTTTTTCTCTCTCTCTATTTTTGTTTTCATTGTTTTTCTTCTCTTTTTCTTTTATTTATTTTTTGTTTATATAAAAGTTGAGTATATAAATTCGCAGAAGTAGCGGCAGTCGCTTGTAGTGGAAGAGTTCGACGGACGTTTGGTGTTACTCATTACTTTTTTTCTTTCCGTCTGTCTGTCGGTTGGTTAATTTTGCTCGGGCTGGCTGACAAGACAAAATAATAACAAAAAAAAAACATTCTAAATAAAGATTGAAAAAGAAAATGAAGTAATAAAAATAAAAAATTAAAGAAATAAAACTAAATTCATCAACAAATATTTGGAAGAAACAAAGTGCCACACAACTCTATACGTCCATTCCAAAAACTGCAGAAAAGGAGATACTTTTTTTGCTGCTAAACTAAAAAATCTCTTTTTTTCAAGTGGCTGTTTGCTGCCAACGTTAGCAAAAAGTTAATTTGTCGTTTTTAGTTTTTTATTTTATTTTTTTTCGATTTTAAAATTTATTTAATTTTCTTAAAAATTATGTCAAAACAAAATCAAGTTTATTTAACATTCGAAATAGCAACAACAAGAACATGTAAATTTCATAATTATTGTTTAAAAACAAATACAATATGTTTATTGTTGCTGTCGTTGTTGGTGTTTATGACCAATACAGTGGTGGTAAAAGCCAATATGTCTAATGGCAATGGAGTTGGTGTTAATAAACAAGCAACAGCTGCTGAAAACTTGAAAGGGAAACTTGTATTTGCCCATGTGGTGAGTTTTAATAAAAGATTTTTTCTTTTATAAAATTAAAATAATAAAGAAATAATTTGATTTTATTTCTTTATTTTTATAAAGCTTTATCGTCATGGTGATCGTACTCCTATTGAACCTTATCCCAATGATCCTTGGCGTGATACCAAATATTGGCCTACAGGTTGGGGTCAATTAACAAATGTAAGTTGAAACAAATTTCTTTTCTTTTGTTTTTGTTTTTGTTTTAAAGTTAACATATGGTATAAAATATATTTAATTCTCTTTAGTTTTTTTGCATTAAATGCATTTTTTTCGTGGTTTTTGTTAAGTATTTTTTAATTGTTTATCTTGATACTTTTAAACAAAGAAATTATTCAAAGTAACAATTTGATTTCATTTGTTGTTATTATAAGTAACAAAGCGCAGCGTGTTTAAATCGATTTCTTTGAAAATAATTTTATAACTTTTGAACTGTTAAAGATATCTTAATGAAGTTACAGATTGTCAGACAATTCCCTATATGTTCAGGAGCGTAGCCGGTGACCCTCGGGTATATTGTTTACCACCTCGGGTACATTGTTTTTTTTTTTTTTTTAATTTTCCAAAAATTAATTTATGAATTGAGAGAAAGAAATGTAAAATATATGTTGTCTTAGTAAATGGCTATAAAAATACGCTTCCATGTTTCGGTTAATTCTTATTGTATTTTAACCCATTTTTAGTGCTGTTTATTTTTAGTTTTTAAGGTAGCGGACTTACTGTAGATTATAAAATGTTTTTTTTTTTTTTTTTTTTTTTTTTTTTTTAATTCCCTATAAAATTCTAAAAATTATTAGTGCAATAACTATATAAATATATGCATTTGTTAAAAAGTTAATCTAAAGTTAGAGCTTTAAAAAAGGGGCGCAAAATTTATTCATTTATAAAACCATTTTATTGTTCTTTTCTTTATAATTTTATTATTATTATATAAATAAATCATAATGGGAATTCGTGTAATCTAAATCACAACCATGTACATTTTGACAAATAAAATGTTCTTTTTTAATGCCCTCAAATTGCAAAGATGGAATTATTTTTTAATATCCTCCATTTTAATTTTCTGACCAAACTGAGCAGGCCGGTTGCTTTCCTACCGGATATGTTGAGAATTCTATAGAAAATGTATTCTCTTTCTTTGGCTTTAGAGATATCGTATTGATCACTCCTTCTATCTCAGCCAGATTTTCTATCACAGACCAGTTCTCCCGGTATAGTTTGACGGCAGAGCCTTGAATGCCTGATCATCTTTTCGTAGGACCAAGTTGGGTTTTGTTGAAGTTTATTAAAAAATTTTAGTACGCCATTTTTTCTGCTCATTCATTTTAATCAGATTAATCATTCATTTTAATCAGATTAATAATAAATTTCAATATTTTCTATATTTATCGAAATATGTTAAATATTTTCGATATTCATAGAAAATTTTCTCAGCAAACAGTTTTACTGAACAAATTATATACAGATAGGTCAGGGGAGAGCTAATATCCATACTGGATAAAATGTAGGAAGGATGGAATCAGCTGTAGCTTCCTTATACAATGAAAATTTTTATCAATTTCCGATTACCTATAGAATTATTACAGCGAGACTTAAAATATTTAGCCTCAATCACTTCCTTAAAAAAGGGGACAGATAAACTCGATAATACGCGTTTATTTAAAGAAACCTTACAGTTAGAATTCTTAAATTTATTCCCAATCATTTTCTTTTGAAAGTGCATTACGTGAGAAACCAAGATGGTAGATGGAGTCAGGGGAAATAGTATTTATCTATAGAGAGGAGAGCTGCCTCAATTTAAACATTTTCCTATTAAACACTGTATGGACAATGTCAGGGGGAGATGTATCCTCTATTCAAAGCAAATATTAGTAACCAAATATCTGACAATATATTACGGTGAAAATCATTCCAATTTGTTAAGATCTCCATTGCAGAAAATTTTTAATAAACGTCGCGATTTATAAAATTTTTTCCGAATCTTGGACTGAGAAGAATTTTTGTGCAGCTAAGCATGTCGGGTAAAATCTAATTATAGCTTAATTTAGCTCTAATTTCCCTTATTTTTAATTTTTACACGTCACTTAAATTTTAATTGCATAAATTGTGAAAAATAATAAATTCATTTTAATGTTTCACTTATTAAAAAATTTATCAACTATTAATTTGTATAATAAATTAAATGGTTGAGTGAATAATTTGTTCCGTGAAAAAAAGCAAAAAATAAAAAAATATAAATAATTATAAAATCTCTCAAAATGTAACGAAACGTATTAGCAACTTTAATTGTTTTTATAGTCTAAACAATTGGGAATCCCCTTAAAATAATGGCATTCGATATTTATGTTTAATATTCGAATGGGAAAATGTATTCGAAATTGCGAGACAATAAAAGAAACTGAAAAAAAGTTTTAAGAATAAATTTAATTGAATTTTGGAGTAAAATTAAAATTTCCAAAACCATAAATTATTTTGTGATCAAAGAATTTTTGTTTAAATATAATTTTATTGAAATTGAATGAATATAATTATTGATGGAACATTTGAAATGAAAACTTGAAAGACCTTCATTACCATCCACCACAAATGAGTGTGAAGCAACTACATTATGCTTCGTATATATATACTCACAACGTATATAATATATAAAAGTTTTTCTTAAATATAACCCGGACCCACGTATTGAGTCATAAAATAAATTCTATTTTTACTTATAACTTTTTTTCTACTGAAGTGATTTTATAAATTTTGAACTGGTAATGAAGTTCATATTGCTGGTTTTCAATAGGATACAAATACTCAGGCCAAATTTTATTGAGCTCTGTCAAGTTATTGTGGATGTGGCCAACAGACATAGCTAAATCGACTCAGATTTTGATTTTATTCATGAATATATATTCATTATGAGGTATAAGATGATTCCTTCTTAACGTTACATACGGAATGACAAAATTAATATACCCTCCTTACCACTTTTAACTAAATATAATTGCTTCTTCTATATTAGAAATAAAAACACCAGAAAACTTTATGGTTCCTTGTTTGTACAACTGTTTCAGTTTATATATTAAAATTATCAAAACCTCTAATGAAAATTCATTATTTTTTCAAGATAGAAAATACTTGTCACAATTTATTATTTATTGTTATATAAACAAATGTTATACAGTCGAACTTCAATTTTAAATTATGTGTATTTTATAACACGTTTCTAAATAAGAATTAAAACAGCAATAATAAAAATTATAATCACTGTAACTTTAAAAATATTGAAACATACATCACTAGTGATTCCGAAATGATTTTTTTAATTATTTTAATTCTGTAATAATAACTTTTTGAACCTCTGGAAATATTATAATAAAACCAAACTAACTGGTTAAATAATAATTTGGGAACTGATTATCCAATAAGAAAAAAGAAGAAAATAAGAGAAAGACAGGGAAGAAGAAAAAAGACATATAATCTCTCAATATATCCTATTCTCGTATAACCGTTAGCTCTAGTTGCCAGCTTACCAACAGGATGAACTTTATGAGGATTGTAAGTTCTATGACTGCTAAGTCCTCTAGCCCATCTAGCCACTTCATTTTAGTCAGCTGTAGTCGAGGACATTTACAAAGTAAGTGTTCCACTGACTCGTCTTCCCACATCCTACAAATATCTGAATTTCCTGAATCCCATTTCATGGCCAGTTTTAGGTTTCGATTTTAAAACAAAAGTTGGTAAGAAAAAATTTAATAGAGAACTTAAAATTTCGAATTTAATTTTATTTTAAAACAAAATTAATCGTGAATCTTAACAAATGTATATAAATTTGTTTAGATAAGACAGAGAAATAGAAAACTTCCACTTTTTATTTCTGTTTTAACTAGAGCCCAATAACTCTTCAATGACCTTAGCTGCGGAAAGTTTGGAGAATTTCCCTCTCTTGGCACATATGCAACATTATTGTACATGTACCACTCCAACCATTGTGACAGGATACCTAGTTAAGGCCAAAAATAAGTGGACACATTATGAAGTCTTATGAATGGAAACAGTCTTTTTTTGTAAATACTCCTTTATATTATTTTCGAGTATTTATAGTGTCCGTTGTAATTATATTAAATAATGAATGGCCTTCTTTTGCTGCAACTACATATGGTTTGCCATACCAAGAACTTTTTGGGAAATTTGGTTCTATAATGTTTCTAAACCCGATTAGTTTTTACTTTTTGTACCAAGTAGTCCTAGCACTGAGCTAACACCCTATCCAAGATGTGTTGGGAGTTCTTTTGAAAATGCTATCACTTTTTTAATTGGACTGTTTTCTTTTATCTGAACCAGTCTTCAATTAACGGACAAGTTTTCCCGGTATTTTTTAATAACATTAGAAACAGTTTGACGGTACATCTTTTCATAATTGTATTTTTTGCAATTAAAAAAAAATACTATTCCCGAGAAGGCCAACCTCCCCCTGACGGAACCGTGGCTTAACTCACAAATAACTTGAACACATCTTTGAAGATAAACGCTCATACAATTATTCCCAATAAAATCGTTTGGAAGCCATTGTTCATCGGGTGATAGAACTTTCTCCACTTTTATTATACGAATCAGACTCATTTCCCGACTCGATTTAACGATGTTCGTTCTTCTGTACGGTTTGGCTGTCCATACAAAGCTTGTGGTCAAAGAACTGATGTCCCGACGACGTGTAACTATTTTGAGCCAAATTAATTAAGCTCCGAATTAATTTCAGCTCATAAAAGTCCTAAATATAAACAATTTTATTTTGTAATATTAAATAGTCGGACTTGACCGACCATAACTTTCGAGTTGTTTATTTAATAATATAAGTGAAAAACAACTGGTTCAAAAACCTTGAGTTATTCATACAGATGTAAAGGAAACAATAAAATAAATATTAAAATTATTCATATAAATGTTTAGTTTATTGAAAGGAATTAATAAAAATAAATATAGTGATGTACACGTGACAAATTTTTTGCACTCACTTTCTTATTTTATTTTAAAAACATTCTTTTTAAACACATTTGTTTCTACAGTAGTTCCACCTTCGGCCATAATAAAAATATTGAAGCATGTCCTGCCTGACTGGTCAACAAATATTGCTTGTTTTGTTTGGGCACTACGAGACCAGTTTGTGTCAGAACTATTCAGGTAGAAACTTTTGATTATCTGTAAAGTGGGAGGTTTTCTTAGTAACGACATACGTATGGTATTTGTAACGTTCTGTGAATGTCATTCAAAGCTGCCATACTCGAACATCGATCGAAAAGATTTTGCATATTCCTCAGAATACTCTGTTCATATATTGGAAGGTCACTTCTGACAACCCTAAATGATGAAGACTCCAATTGTATAATATTGAAGAAGGATTAAATGGACCGCATAGGTCATCAATGTAGGTAATGGATTGTTACTGTTCTTAAAAATGCATTTTGATAATTTTGAATATCCACCCGTGGATCACTTAGCGAAGGAGTGAACACTGGAGCAGCATAATTCATCATCGATACGTTTTATGAAATAAGGTTTTTTGTCCATATCCCAAGTACTGCGGCTAAAGTTTTGAGGACCTTATTTCTACTTTAGCTTTTGTGCGTGATTGTATGAGCTGAAGAGGTGAATGTAACTTAAAGTCTCCGAGTGGTTAACAGTCAGAATTTGTAGTCCATCGACTACGAATTCCAAACTTATAACTGTTCAATAGTTTGACTACTACGTTGATGGAAGCTTATGTTTTGTGCTAAAAGAATTCAAATTTTTAAAAAAATTTTCACGGATAAGTCATCAATTCACTGTTAGTCGTAATAATAAAGTCGTCTCATGTGTTATCAGTGAAGTCGAATTCAAATTTTCACTAAAAATTCAAATTTTCACTAAAAATTCAAATTTTCACTAAAAATTCAAATTTTCACTAAAAATTCAAAATTTTCACTAAAAATTCAAATTTTCACTAAAATTCAAATTTTCACTAAAAATTCAAATTTTCACTAAAAATTCAAATTTTCACTAAAAATTCAAATTTTCACTAAAAATTCAAATTTTCACTAAAAATTCAAATTTTCACTAAAAATCAAATTTTCACTAAAAATTCAAATTTTTCACTAAAAATTCAAATTTTCACTAAAAATTCAAATTTTCACTAAAATTCAAATTTTCACTAAAATTCAAATTTTCACTAAAAAATTCAAATTTTTCACTAAAAATCAAATTTTCACTAAAAATTCAAATTTTCACTAAAATTCAAATTTTCTCTAAAAATTCAAATTTTCACTAAAAATTCAAATTTTCACTAAAAATTCAAATTTTCACTAAAAATTCAAATTTTCTTAAAATTCAAATTTTTACTAAAAATTCAAATTTTCACTAAAAATTCAAAATTTCACTAAAAATTCAAATTTTCATTAAAAATTTAAATTTTTCACTAAAAATTTAAATTTTCACTAAAAATTCAAATTTTCACTAAAAATTCAAATTTTTCACTAAAAATTTCAAAATTTTCACTAAAAATTTAAATTTTCACTAAAAATTTAAATTTTTCACTAAAAATTCAAATTTTCACTAAAAATTCAAATTTTTCACTAAAAATCAAATTTTCACTAAAAATTCAATTTTCACTAAAAATTTAAAATTTTCACTAAAAATTCAAATTTTCACTAAAAATTCAAATTTTCACTAAAAATTCAAATTTTCACTAAAAATTCAAATTTTCACTAAAAATTCAAAATTTTCACTAAAAATTCAAATTTTCACTAAAAATTCAAATTTTCATTAAAATTCAAAATTTTCACTAAAAATTCAAATTTTCACTAAAATTCAAATTTTCACTAAAAATTCAAATTTTCACTAAAAATTCAAATTTTCACTAAAAATTCAAATTTTCACTAAAAATTCAAATTTTCACTAAAAATTCAAATTTTCACTAAAAATTCAAATTTTCACTAAAAATTCAAATTTTCACTAAAATTCAAATTTTCACTAAAAATTCAAATTTTTCACTAAAAATTCAAATTTTCACTAAAAATTCAAATTTTCACTAAAAATTCAAATTTTCACTAAAAATTCAAATTTTTCACTAAAAAACAATTTTCACTAAAAATTCAAATTTTCACTAAAATTCAAATTTTCTCTAAAAAATTCAAATTAAAATTCAATTTCACTAAAATCAAATTTTCTCTAAAAATTTCAAATTTCATTGAAATTAATTTTATTAAAAACTCAAATTTTCCTAAAATCAAATTTTTTATTAAAAATTCAAATTTTCACTAAAAAATTCAAATTTTTCACTAAAAATTCAAATTCATTAAATTCAAATTTTCACTAAAATTCAAATTTTTTCACAAAAATTCAAAATTTTCACTAAAAATTCAAAATTTTTCACTAAAATTCAATTTTTCAACTAAAAATTTAAATTTTCATGAAAATTCAAATTTTCACTAAAATTTTAAAATTTTCACGAAAAATTCAGATTTTCACAAAAATTTAAAATTTTGCACGAAAATTAATTTTACTAAAAATTTAAATTTTACGAAAATTCAAATTTTCCTAAAAAATTTAAAATTTTTTCACTAAAAATTTAAAATTTTCACTAAAATTAATTTTCACTAAAATTCAAATTTTCACTAAAAATTTAAATTTCACTAAAATTTAAAATTTTCACTAAAAATTTAAATTTCACTAAAAATTTAATTTTCTCAAAAATTAAAATTTTCACTAAAATTTAAAAATTTCACTAAAAATTTAAAATTTTCACTAAAAATTTAAAATTTTCACTAAAAATTTAAAATTTTCACTAAAATTTAAAATTTTCATTAAATTTAAAATTTCACTAAAAATTTAAATTTCACTAAAAAATTTTAAATTTTTTAGTGAAAATTCAAATTTTTTCACGAAAAATCAAATTTTCATAAAAATCAAATTTCATTAAAAATTCAAATTTTCACTAAAAATTCAAATTTTTACTAAAAATTCAAATTTCACTAAAAATTCATTTCACTAATAAATTCAAATTTTCCTAAAAATTCTATATTTTCATAAAAATTCAATTTTCACTAAAATTCAAATTTCACTAAAAAATTCAATTTCACTAAAATTCAAAATTTTTCACTAAATTCAAATTTTCACTAAAAATTAAATTTTCACTAAAAATTCAAATTTTCACTAATTCAATTTTCTCTAAAATTCAAATTTTCACTAATTCAATTTTCACTAAAAATTCAAATTTTCACTAAAAATTCAAATTTTCACTAAAAATTCAAATTTTTCATTAAAAATTCAAATTTTCATTAAAAATTCAAATTTTCACTAAAAATTCAAATTTTTCATTAAAATTCAAATTTTCACTAAAAATTCAAATTTTCATTAAAAATTCAAAATTTTCACGAAAAATTCAAATTTTCACGAAAAAATTCAAATTTTCACTAAAAATTTCAAATTTTCACGAAAATTCAAATTTTCCCACAATTTTCACGAAAAATTCAAATTTTCACTAAAATTCAATTTTCACTAAAAATTCAAATTTTCACTAAAAATTCAAATTTTTACTAAAAATTAAAATTTTCATTGAAATTAAATTTTTATTAAAAATCAAATTTTCACTAAAAATTCAAATTTTTCATTAAAAATTCAAAATTTCATTTTAAAATTCAAATTTTCACTAAAAATTCAAATTTTTCACTAAAAATCAAATTTTTCACTAAAAATTCAAATTTTTCACTAAAAATTCAAATTTTTCACTAAAAATTCAATTTTTTCATTAAAAATTCAAATTTTTCACTAAAAATTCAAATTTTCACTAAAAATTCAAATTTTTCACAAAAATTCCAAATTTTTACTAAAATTCAAATTTTCATTGAAAATTAAATTTTTTATTAAAAACTCAAATTTTCACGAAAAACTCAAATTTTTCACGAAACAACTCAAATTTTCACGAAAAATTCAAATTTTCACTAA